>OOFC01015157.1:0-14126 GCA_900323345.1 Pseudochromis fuscus
CCAAAACTAAATATTGAACTGGTAAAATCACACATTTCCTGCAAACATTTCAGTGATCAGTAAAACATTTCCAACAATTTATTTAACTTCATGGAGCTTTGTAGAGTTTTCTGATGAAAAACCAACAACACACACTACAGCTTGTATCCTCAAGCCTGGATGTTGCCTGTTTCAGATCAACCCTGGTTCCCACACACACACACACACACACACACACATTTGACCCCAATTCACCTTTGCTACCTTCAAGTACTTTACAGTTTAAACAGACTTCCACACTAATAAATCACACTGTGTAATGCACTTGCAGTATTTAACCTGCCCCGGGTCTTTTGCTTTCTAGGCTTTAACCACACTACATTTTTCACATCAGTGGAAGCTAGTTCCTCAGCTGTTGTTTAATAACTATTGTAATAACATAGTATAAGTGAATGTACAACTGTGCCCTCAGTGTATGCATGTTTTTTTTTTTTTGTTTTTTTTTTTTTACCAATAATTTTGTTGTACCTTGTGTGCGAGAACAATGAGGCGTTTAATCCTACATGGTCTAAATCACATTTGAATATAACGATGAGGATCATAACATTCACACATATTCAGAAAAGTGGTCTCCTAATTTCTTGTGTATTTACACGACTACAAAATGATCAAACACCTGAAAGTATTAAGTAAAATGTGATATTTTGATGTAGAGATCAAAATGTTTCTGTAATATTTATTATAAAGAGAAGAACTCAGAATCTATCACAAACAACTAGAATTATTATTTTTTTGTTACTGGGGAATTTCTCGTGTGAATGGCAGGCAATAATAATGAAACTTGTGGGCATGAGGCCTTGGTTCTTGAAAAACAGGCATATCAGTACATGAGTGCTGACCACAGACTGATATAATCTCTACCAACGCTGAAGCTTGAGTTGGTACCGAGTTGGATCAACTTTCTCTGAAAGTTACACATCAATTATGCAGACATTTGTCATTTTAATTTCTAGCTTGTGTTGTTAGATCACGATATGTAACAACGACCTGAAATGTAACAAAGACCCTAATTGTTATAAAATTTTTAAAATAAAACCTGAAATGTAATAACTGGTTGATAATGTAACAAAAGCGCTGGGCCCAAAATGTAACAAAAAAATGCAATAACACCAAAAATATAATAGCTGGTCAATAATGTAACACATGCTAAGCCCATAAGGCAAAAACTTTGCCCAAAATGTAACAACTTCTTACATTTTGGGTCCATTATTACATTTTGAGTTTTATTACATATTTTTCTGTTACATTTCAGGCTCAGCACTTTTGTTACCTTATTGAACAGTTATTACTATTTGGGTTTTTATAACAATTCAGGACGTTGTTACATTGTGGGTCATTGTTACATGTCAGGCTCTGTCCTTTCAGAAGTGATGAAAACTTCATGATGATGTTGAGGGTCTGTCGAGTTACCTGGAAGACAGTTCAGTCAGGTAGCATCAGAAACTACAGAAACCTTTTTTTAACCTGCACTAGACATTATTCAATTCTGCAGGGGCCACCTGTCTTACATGTAATACATACTGTAACTAAATACTACACGGCAACCCTGTGAATATATCTCCATGTGCTCTATTTGCAATGTAAAGTTCACTAGAAATGAAAAATGTGTTTTTTTTAAAAATCCTTTTAGATCTTGTCGTTGGTCGTATTGTTCACTTACTTATTATCACAAATATGAGCAGTGTAGAAGATGGATGGATGGAGCAGTGTGATCTGTGACAAACTGAACCTCAGTGTTCAGCGGGTCTACTCTGAAAACATATATTTGAAGACAAAACCTGTTTCTAAATAGCAGAGTAAATATTAATTTCTTTCAATTTTCTGACTGTAGTGCTGACCTCAAATCCTTCTTTAGTAGCTTTTCAATAAGAATAAATCTCATGGTGCTGTTGTTCCTTTATTACATATGTGGAAGCTGGCCTTATGAAACTGTGTTTGACAGACCGTTCTGTGCCTGTGGTTGGTTTGTGGAGGAAACCCAGTGACAGATCAGCTCAGTGCAGCCGGACAGACCACTTTGGCTCCCTGTGACTTGGCCTCCAGAAGGCCAGCACAACAACAGCAAACACGTCATTTAGAGTCAACACTATCGATCTAAAAAAAGAACATCATCGACACATATAACTGGAAATGGAAATGAACTATTTGTGGTGATGAATCCAGTCACCACGCAAATCCTTTATTCAAGAAACCAGATAATGAACACATACTGTACATTCTCACACGGTGGATATATTACCGTCAGTGGTAGATTGCATAGTGGTAAAGGTAAACTATAATGCTAATAATTGGTAGACTGGTTGTGCGGACTGTATTTTCCCAAGTAACTACTGTTGTGGTGAAACTCTACATGTAACATGTGAACGTCCACCTTGGTTGTATCAGTTTATAACTACATTCAGATAAGTGGCTTTTATACATTTATATGTTCCTTGAAAATGATCTAAAATTCATACAGTAGTAATTACATTCACATGGCAGTGGTAGGCAAATAGTAATAGATACAGATGGCACAGAATGAGGTGGCTTTTAAGTGCTACATTGGTGAGAGTCTCTCAATCTTACTTTACGCACAAATAGTTGAGAACATAAATGTTTGTGATCCACACTGTGTCCTTCATCTTCAAGAAATGACTTTTCTTCTCCATTTAGAGCAATGGACAGAAAATTCCAGCATTGACACCCCACAGGCCCTGTGGTGTTTTTCAGCAAGTCACATAGCTTCACATTTGCCACTTCCCCTCAACGCTCAGGGAAAACCGTCCAACACTGTAACCTCTGGAAAACCAAGAAGTACAATGTCTTTTTTTTTTCTGAAACAACAGAGATGTCATATTTCCCAAAAAAAAGTGGACGGTGCATCTCTCCATCAAAGGCCCAGCTATTCTCCACATCTCTTATCGCCAGTGATACCTCCATACAGTGTCCTTTCACAGTCCTCCATCTATAGCTGGGTGGTTGTGGTAGAGCGCCTACTCCTCCTGTCTTGACGTTGAGTGGCAGGGAGGTGGCAGTAACGTGGCGACCTCCCACGGGTTTTCCTCTTGGAGCTACGTGGCATGCTAGGGCCTGGGGGGGCTGGTAGTCAGGCCTCCTCGGCTGTGGCGTCTATCCCGGCGTAGGTGAAGTTCTCAAAGAGAGCCATGTTCACGTAAGCCTGAAACATTGATGGACACTTGTGAGTTGAGATTTTAAATTGGATATGAACAGATGAGTGAGAAAAAACATTCACAACTAGCGAATGGAATTACAACAACGGTGTCAACCATAGACTGTAAATAGACGAAGCAACTGGGTCTCAAAAATGAGCCCAATGCAGAAGTGCAAAAAAGGGCTGACTGGCTCTAAAAAACTCCAATCCAGCGCCATTGGCAAAAGTCTGTTCTTCTTATTAGTGACCTGGTGATCAAAACATAATTAACCTTTTAAGCCCCAAGGCCCCCCAACTGAGGGACCCTGAGACTTGTCTCTGGTATTTTTCTATAGTTTAGATTTCAAAATAAGAGCTCAGGGCTTAAGGGGTTAAGTAAATATTAGGCTGCAAACAGGGAATATTTAGAGGTGGGGCTAGTTTGATTGACCAGTCTGCTCTCCAATGACACCAGCCCTGAACTTGAGTCTCATACACACTGACTAGTGTCCTCAGGTTAATGGGTCAGACCCGCCTCTTCCTTTCTATATGCTCTAAAGTTCAGTGTAAATTTCATTTATTCATTCCAATATTAACACTCTGTCCTTAATTGACTTCAACTCACCTCTAAATTAATCACCAAAACCGGTGTTTTTCATTACATTCCTCGTCCCCTGATGTGACAAGAATGAGGCAACAACAGGATGTTTTCCTATTTTACCCTTTCAGCTAACGTGGTGTGAAGGAAGCATTTACCTTCCTGGCCTCCTGCATCCTGTTGAGTTGGACAGAGATCTGTGAGAAGGGGGGTCTCTCGTAGGGCCGATCCCTCCAGCACTGCCTCATTAGCTCATAGCTGGAGAGAAACGTGGAGGAAAATGATCAAATAGAAGGAAGAAAGGCATATTAAGCTAATCGGCCGCAAGAAAATGATGAATACTTACACCTCATCATCACAGTTTTTGGGTTTTTCCATCCTGTAACCTTGTGGCAGTTTCTCATAGAGCTCAGCACACGTCATCCCACAGTATGGTGTGCCACCTGATGCAAATGAAAAGTAGAGGGAACTACTTATCTACTGCATATGTCATTCAGACAGTGCAAGCTGGATGACATCAAAGAAAGAAAGTGTTTGATCTGTTAAGCTTATTCTTGGAAATATGCGTTCTGAAACAACCAAATTATATTTTACTGAGAATTATCTTTACTAGGATTGATCAGCTTTTTAAGACAACACAAATGACTTTACATAATGTATGTCTTTGGAAAAAATAATTGGTAAAACCTCTGTGTTAACAGATATTGGATAAGTGTAATCCTGCACTTACCTAAGCTAACAATTTCCCAGAGGAGAACACCAAAAGACCACCTGGTAAAGAGGACAAAAACAAGTCAGTAAAGTCGATATTTAGGAGATTAGAAGCAATTACAATAGTTTTCTTACTGGTTGAAAACAGTGGTTTGTTGTTTTGATCCTATCTGGTGCCTTGCAACAAAAGCAGCTGCACTAATCTGCACTACAAGCTAATCTACAAACAGTAAGTGATAAAATATTTTATACATTGCACAGATGCAAAGATGCATCAATTGAATATTTAAATAATTAAATAAATATGCATGAGAATATTATAGTAACTTCTTTATTTTATTGGTTAAAATGCTATCGTTTTTTCACAATCATCACGACAACTGAAGGGGAACTACTGAGACTCCCAACAACATGAAACCACCATCTTTTCCTGCAATCTGATCAATCAATTTCTCTGAAAAAAAATACCACCAGTTTCATATGTAACAAAACCGTGTGGTAAATCGTGTGAGCCAACAACTATTGTTCGTGCCATCCCTTTGTCCTTCTCGCAGTTTGGTTTTTATCTCATCTGCACTGTGTTTCACGCTATCTCCCATGTTGCTTTGTTTCTCTTACCGATGTTTACAACTCTCTGTACAGACCCTACAGACAGCCTTCACACTTCTTCCGTTAGCTGTCCTGTGCTCTTCTAGCTCACTCTCTGCTGTGTATAAATAGGCTCCAGTTGACGGACCAACGTCTCTGTGTGTCTGCTAAGTTGTACCCAAGGCTTCCTGGTGGTGCTTATCAGTTACACAGCACACTATTATCACCGCGCCAGTGACAGGGGGATGATTTGTTGTTTTCTGTGGCAAGGCGCTTTGTGGGGCACATAATCACAAGTTAACTAGACGTGTTTTTAGTGAGGTTTCTGTGATACTAAAGAACATAAAGAAAAAGATTAATAATGATTGAAATGACTGATTAGGGAAATACAATAACAATGCAGTTCGGCATATGAAACCGCTTTATAGAGATAAGAAGAAACTGCTATGTGACATATGCAGTGAGCACGGCCTGTCGTTGCAGGAAGTGATAGAGTTAGAATCAGTATTTCGTTGAACAGATGAATTATAACTCACACATCACTCTTGGTTGTATACACGCTGTAGTTCAGGGACTCGATGGCCATCCAGCGTACAGGCAGCCTCCCCTGAAAACCAAGAAACAGACTGATGTCAAACATCTTCTTTATGTGTAATGAAGAGCAGTATCAAACTGTGCACACATTTCCAGAGTCTTATTTTGAATATTCAAAAATAACACAAAAAGAAATAAAATAATAATAACATATGCCTAAATCTGTGTTATATAATCTGCATTCATACGTTAATGTGGTACTACACTACTATCATAAGTTCAGGAGCTATTAGAAGGATGTTGTCCTTTGCTCTACTGCCATATTTAAACATGACTGCCCTCTACAGGAGATCTGACCTGATCTGAATAACATCACATAGCAAAATCAATCCAAACGAGAACATGAATAAACAAATATTCCTGGATTGTTTGACTTTAATTGATTTGTTCTGGTGGTTTATTATAAAATGTCAGCCTGTAATTCAATTTTAATTGAATTTGTCTTCAAAAAGCTTTTAAAATGAATTAGTGTGTGGAAGAGGGCGGTACGGTGGTACAGTGGTTAGCACTTGTGCCTCACAGCAAGAAGGTTCGGGGTTCGACTCTCGGCTCGGGCCTTTCTGTGTGGAGTTTGCATGTTCTCCCTGTGCATGCGTGGGTTTTCTCCGGGTACTCCGGCTTCCTCCCACAGTCCAAAGACATGCTTGTTAGGTGAATTGATCAAACTTAAATTGACCATAGGTGTGAGTGTGAGTGTGAATGGTTGTTTGTCTCTGTGTTAGCCCTGCGATAGGCTGGCAACCTGTCCAGGGTGACCCCGCCTCCTGCCTGATGACAGCTGGGATAGACTCCAGCAGACCCCTGAGACCGGAGTGTGGAGAAAGCAGGCATAGAAAATGGCTGACTGACTGACTGACAAATTCTTTATTTATGAAGACATTTTCAGTTTCACTTTTTCCAAGGAAATAACTGAATTTATTTTATTAATTATTTTTTCTTTCTTATAAAACAACCTTAAAATTAAACAGGACTGCTTTGTTTATAAGAAAAGATCATAATAGGAAAATGTTTTTTCAACTTTTCTTGAAGAATTGAAATCAAACAGTAATCATCTACATTTTGACTTCAGTCTATTTTTCTCAAAAATCAGGATTTAAATTGAATTGTGGGTTGAGTGTATCCCTACATCCCTAGTTCTAAATTGTAGCTACTACAGAAGGCCAACGAGGGGACATTTGCCTGCACACTTTAAGTTTGGCTGTCAGTACATGTAACCCTGGGTGCTGTTAAATCGTCTGTAGTACAAACCGCCTAAATCTTGGTCTGCCAAACATGCACATTGGGTAGATAAAGACATAAATACAGATACATTGTTAGACTTGTGCAGTATCCCTGAATGTGGGTCAGCTATTGGTGGACAAACATAATCATAAACATTGGTCATGATCAACAACCTGATAATACAACGGTAAGAGTCATTAATAACAGTCCCAAAAGTTGTTATTAGTGGAGGCTGCTCATGTAGTTGGAGAGAAGCCGTGGGTCATTCTTATCAACACAGAGTGAATTTATTTATGCAATCACATGCTTGTGAAACACCAGCAAAGAAACAGAGTTTCTGCAAAAGAGGAGTTTATATGAATGCGATGTGATTGAACATGGGACATATATTATTCTGGTATGAATTATTTCTTGAAATTTCAAACTTATTTTTGGTTGTATTGCAGCAATGTGCTCATCCCTAGTGTCAACACAAGCCTGTTACTGATTGAATGCTGGGGCCGTTAATAATAATCATAATAGTACAATGCATTTCTGATATTAATACATGCAGTGCAGAGCTTGGACAACAAAATTAAAGGCCCAGAATGGGGCCCGACCGATTCATTGGCCGGCTGATTCAATCGGCCAATTATAGCCCTTTTCAAAATAATCCTCATCGGCCGGAGTTTTGTCCAATAGATGGAGCTCTAACTCCATTCAGTCCTCACTTGTCTTCTCAGTAACATACAGGAGTAAACCACAGACAGGCAACATTGCAGGGCAGAGCAAAGGCATGTTTCATGTTGTGAAATTAACAATGACCCAACATGTCTCCTGTTTCAGTTTAACTCACTTTCCCATGTGTCATGACGAATGACACGTGCTTTGTTGAGTCAGTCATGACCTTATTCATGCTTTTTATAGTTTGTATTACTTGTAATTCTTCTGCTTTGTTTTTACTGATTAATTAAAGGTGGGGGCTTTTATTGTGAAAGGGGCTTGCCTCCAGTGACGAGAGAAAAACGTATTATTGTTACAAGGAAAACGCCTCGAAAGGAAAAGAAAAAGGTTTGCATCTGGCTGATATTGGCACAACTTAGTTATATGCTATGTTGTAATGAGAAGTTAACTTGAGGGGGCTGGGGAGGTTGATTTCATGGTTGTTTGTAGATTTTAAAGTTTATTTTAATTCTGTGGAGTTTTGTTTTGTTTCTTTTTTAGCTCTTACGATTTGTTCCAATTCCATTTGTGAGCTATGGTCCTACATTTTAAAGATTGTGAACTATCAGTCTAAAGACTGTCAGACCATCATTCAGCCGGGGATGCTATAACTACTATAACGTGACACAAGCTGTAACAGCAACTCACTGTGTGCTGTTATGGAGTGACATTAGTGTTGGACAATGTGTGACCATTATATATTTAAAATGCAGCTCTGTCAAAGATGACATGTTTTAACCTCTGCGAAAGGCTTCTCTGGTTTTTATTTTGGTTCATATGAGTCATGACTTTGTGGCAATGTGATTTAACATTAAAGGGCTTCAGAGGGCTTCATAACTCACTGATAGATTGACTCTTTTTTATGGTTATATAATTTCCCAGAGGTTTAATACTCTGTTGTATGTGTTTGTACTGGAAAATTCCTCTCTATTGTAAAGTTAAACAAATACTAAAGGACAAAGTATTGTAAAACAGTATAATGTACTGCCTGTATTTCACACCTTTGTTGTTGTAAGCATTAAGGGAAAAAAAAAGTGATTTTACTCATTATATATATTTTTTTTAATTAATCACATTTTTTTTGGCCAAATCTGCATTGACCTCAAAAAAATCCATGTCGGTCGGGCCCTAATTAAAAAATCATTTTACTGTATTAAAACTATACATCGTATGTGTGTAAAATGACCAAACAGTCACAAGATAGAATCACTTATAGGGGTGTCAATGTGCAGTTTGTCAGTGCATGTCAATAATGGTGCTTTTCCACTACATGGTACCAATTTGACTCGACTTGACTTGGTTTATGGCGCTTTTCCATTGGCAAAAAGTACCTGGACCTTGGTACGACTTTTTTTTAGCACTTCCTCTCCTGTGGTTCCAAAAAAGGACCCAGCCAGGTACCAGCAGGTACTAAAATCTTAAGATCAGGGATAAGATAATAAGATAATACTTTATTCGCCCCACACTGGGGAAATTCTTTTGTCACAGCAGCAAAAACAGGAAAAAGGTGCAAATAACGACATAAAAATAACTTAAAAATAGGAGGATAACAGAAATATAGAATAAGAATTTAACGAAAAAAAGTGTATACACTAATTACTCATATATAGAATGAAATAAAAATAGAAAATAAGGATTCATTCAAAAATACACATAAACATAAATTACTGGTTGGAATCGTCACTGCGTCATCACTGCGGCATCACTGCGCGGCATGCAAATATTTGTACCTGCAAGCTGACACAGTGTAACAATAATAATAATAATAATAATGATGATAAATAAGTTTCTACCCGGTAGGTGGAACAGCTGATGGAGGTTGTAGCCAGAGCTCATATCTCCGAAAACATTGGAGTAAGCTTTTAACCAGGCTCTAACTTGATAAATTAAAAACATATGTTGTGGGCTTACACCATCTCCGGTGCAAATTTATCACACATCAGGATTACATAATAAGTGAAAGAGAACGCGCGTCTAGACGCGATTTTGCATGTGCGATTAGACGTGACAGTTGCATCATGCGAGTTGAAAAAGTTTTAACTCGAGCGACAAACTCCCGTTATGTGGTATCGCCCTTTCCCCGATGTCACTGAACAGCAATGGGGGATGAGCTTATTGCTGTCGCCTGTGTCCTTCCAGAACTTCAACAACACGTAAAAGCAGCAATATTTATAATCTTGTTCATTGTTGATGGCGGAAGGGGCGGTCACCACAGTTACTGGGAGGAGTTCTCCTATTGGCTGTTACTTGCGCGTGGTGAAATTGCCAGTACACATCCAGGAGCACTTGTCGCTAGTACACACGAGGCAAAAATTTGCATCACGTGCAGTGGGAAGTAGGCCTGTCACGATAACAAATTTTGCTGGACAATAAATTGTCCCAGGAATTATTGTGATAAACGATAATATTGCCGTTTTAATACAATTTTTCAGCTAATATAATAATAATAATGGCATAATATTGCAAGTTGTGGAATTGCCATTTGTGACATGTATGTTTTTTCCCGGCAATTCATACTGCCGTTTTTTTTTTCCCACACCCTTTGTTCCAGCGTGAACACAGCGCTGCGCTTATTGTTCAGCTGATCACACTGATCAGCTGCGCCGTCATCACTGCGCGGCAGAAACATTTGTATCTGCAAGCCGACAGTCTGCACAGTTATTGTCACAATAACATGTTTCTACTATGTGGGGAAACCCACTGGATAGATCACTTTAATCTACAATAACAGGCTTTCGTGCAACGTTAAAATTGTATTTAAAAACAACAGCTGAAAAAAACGTGAGCTCTGATCGCCGCGTCGGTCAAACAGCTGATGGAGGTTGTAGCGAGAGCTCATATCTCCGAAAACGTCGGAGCAAGTTTTTAACCAGGCTCAACTTGATGGATTAACAATATTAACAACCGAGGCGAGCCGGGTCGCTACCAAAGGCTAGTGCAGGGGCCATCTGTGGTGCGCCAGGTGCCCCGCCTCCCCACACGGAGACAGAGTGACTGACAGGAGGGTTCACTCCTCGTTACGCTGAGGAACCGAGGGGTCAGTCGAGACAAAGGCAGCTAAGTTAACTCATTATCCAGTGTCTTTGGGAAATGAAAAATTATCAAGCCCAGCAAACTTACCAAGCTCATTTTTAATTATTGTGCAATTAATTTACTTATTGATTATCGCGACAGGCCTAGTGGGGATAAACCGTTTGAAGTTAAACCAATTAATTTCTCATCTGGAACAACCTTCAATCTGCTTTCTGTGACACCACAGCAGTAGAATTCTGAATGTTATTTCATTAACTTTCTCCTCCTTCATCTGAGCCCCAGCTACATGGAGGAGGGGCTATCATCTGTAATGGAAACACAACCAAGGCGAGCTGAGGTGAGTCCAGTTGAGTCAAGTGGAGTAGTTACCATATAGTGAAAAAGTGCCTTAAGTCAGTGCATGTTTTTGGAGAATGAAACACCATCTCCAGCTGGTTGTAGAAATGTCTCTGCTACCAGACAGTGTCAGGTCCAGTCATCAGGCAGTTTGACTCTGCCTTCTACAGCTGAACTGGCTGATCGACAAATCCTACAAACGTGACTCCCTACCCTCACATTAGGAAAATGTTTCAGACCAAACAGAGCTCAGAACAGAATTTCTAGAAAATCAACATAAGAAAATGTCGGAAAGTTACTCAATTTCCCCCCAGGGATCAATAAGGTATTTTGCTTCTGATATCTGAATATTAGAAGTTGGTTCATCTTGATAAATACATAGTGAAGTTATTTTCAAGTCAGGTTCTGTTGCAAACTTTGCAAAACAAAGAGGGCTATGACTGTATTCACACCAGATGTGTAGCAAATGTTTGGCCTCGCATGTAATTGCATTATTTGGGTTTCGTAATGCCATGGGACATGTTTGTGTCACTCGTCTTTGCGTTCACTTATTGTGTAAATGTGTCTCACAAGAAATTTCCATTGCATCTAGTGTAAACGTACTGTCAGAAATCATCAGTTCCCTCCACTTTACTGAAGTCAGTTTTTGTTCTTATATATCTATGTTTCTAAATCTATCAATATTTTTTATTCATGAGGATTTTTCCACAAATTAAAAATCTTTCAAAACAAAACCAAACAAAAAAACTGGAGGGAAACGCAGATCATGTTTGGATGACAGATGGAAGAAGGTGTGCTTGTATGTAACATTTAAAGTCAGCAGCACAAAGGTTTGAAAAGCTAAAATCGGCCTGATGCTACCACATTAAGGTGTGATTATAAAAGAGACAATAACTAAAACATTCTCTGTGCACTGAATTATACATAAAATATATAACCATGTGATGGTGGTATTTCATGGTGATTTGGTTGTAAATGGTGCATGGTGGTCTATGGTTCTGCTGCTTTTTCACCAAACACAAAACATTCTCCTCTTGTCAGTGTGACGATCCAAATGACTACAGGCTGCAAATATTCTGCTGTTTTGGTGACATTAGTTTAATCTTTGTATGGAAGCTTCTAAAACGTTCTAAACAAAAACAGTGCTGTGACGAGAATCAAACTGAAACATCAAACACAGGTTGAACTTCTAGATAAGCTCTCACTTCTGGGTATAAAACATAAGTCATAGCTGTGATTCACTAGTTATCTAACGTTTTTCAACCACTGTACTGTGGTACACCAGTGTGCCGTGAGAGATTGTCTGGTGTGCCATGAGTCTCACAGCTGCATCCACTGTGCTGTGGTACACCAGTCACTAGTGTACCACGGCACACTTGTGTACCACGACACAGTGGTTGAAAAACACTGATCTAAAGGACAGATACCAATCTATTAACTATAATGGGATTGAATATCCTCTCCTCCTCTTGTTTTTGTAATATATTAATGACCTTCCTAATGTTTCAGATAAAATTGAAGAAATCTTGTTTTAGATGAGGCCAGTGTCCCGTAAGGTTCTAAACATACTTCTGAGAGGAATTAATGAAGAACTTATCTTCTTGGTTCAAGTTTAATAAATTGTCACACAACATTAAGAAAACAAGCTTTCCAAATCCAAATTGATAACACCCCCCCTTTCAACTCATTGTCTTGGTGTTTTGGTGAATGAATTACTATCCTGGAAATCATACCTCAGTTTTATAAGTACAAAGCAGTGGGTATACGAGGAAAAACCCTGCACTTGATTAATACAAATGTTGCAATGATGTTGTATGATGCAATGATATATCCAAAGCATTATTGTAATATTGCTTTGGCTAGCACTCACACAACTACACTTGAGCCTATTCTCCACCTTCAGAAACAAGCTCTGAAAATAATATTCTGTGTAGATCGTACACACTCATCTCAGCCCCTCTTTGCTAAAGCAGGTGTTCTTAGTGTTTATTTGTATATTAGCTGTTCTGGAGGTTGCCACTTGTTAAGCCCTTTGAGGGTTTTTGGTAACTGTCCATCGCACTCCTTAAATTGAATATTTATGTGTATATCTTTCTGTTATGTGAAAATAAATAAACGTGTGTAACTGTGGTAACTGTTGGATACTTGAAAAGTCTATTACAACATGGTGGGTGTAGTATTCTCTTGGTACTTTCCAATAAGAAAAGAAAGTAATGATTATTTTAGTAACCTCAACATAGTATTCTTCAAACAGCAAAGAAATACAGAGAAACAGCTTATGCATTGGAGTGAACCTATTCAAACATAAATGATGACAGTCTGACAGACTTTTTACTACACCCTCACTGAATGAGTGGAGGTGTGAAGCAGAAACTAGTGTGGTAAGTGAATGTTTTTGTTGCTTGACAAGGTTGCACTGTATTTCTTGTACTTCTTGTAACCTCATATTGTTGGTGATGAAGTAGTTTACCATTTCATTGTATGTTTTCATCATGTACTTTATTCAAATCTCCTCAACCATTTGGGTCATCACAGTTTCCTTTAAATAATTGTGCAAGGAGCACTGAGCATTAATCAACACTAATTTACAGCATTGTTACAGTACTCTGAGGAGGTTAAAGAGAGCATGGTGCTTGTGGTTTACTACACCTGTGGGTTTTTTCAATACCGGGAATGATATTCTAAAGCCACAAATTAATTAAACAAGTTTGTTCAATGTAAAACCAAGGCAGAAATATAACTCCAAAACATATTGGCCCAAAATGGAAACTAATACATCATCACCTTCCTAAAATAATGGCCTATGTCATTTTTTGTGATACCTTGTGATGCCAGCCACCTTTGGTTAAAATCGCCTACATCCTCAGTTGAACAGATCATGTGATTCTACCCCCATTTTATTTTGCATAGGTCATAGGATAATGTGATATTCTGTTCTGTTTTTTTGTGTTTAGTGATCAATCTGAAAAAAACGATGTGGGCCATCATTTTATGAAGATGAGTTTTGAGTTTTGTGAAGAATCGAGCCAGCTTTGCCAGTAAACCACTACACCAGGGGTCGGCAACCTGAGACACTCAAAGAGCTATTTGGTGGCATTTCCCACAGAAAAGAAAACACAGAGAGCCGCAAAACCCTTTTGACATATAAAATGCAGATAACACTGCATATATATA
>OOFC01015158.1:0-16327 GCA_900323345.1 Pseudochromis fuscus
AGATCGAGGGAGGAAGGCAGGCAGGCAGGCAGAGAGGGAGGGAAAGGATGAGAGGAGGTGGAGGAGGAGGAGGAGGAGGAGGAGGACGGGGAGGGAGGCGCCACCCCGATGTCTTCCACCAGCGGCACACAAGAGCAAACAAACCAAACACCAGGCTCATAATTTATGAGCGAGTTAGAGCACTTCTTCAACTTGATACTTCCGTGGGCAGTGGATGAATCCCTTATTTTTACAGTTCACAGGGGACAGCAGCGCTTCAGGCACACGGCCAACCGGGTTTTATGGGCAGCGCGACTTACTGATATCAAAATAAGCCTATGAGTCAAAAACAGATTTGGCATTTGGTTTGTGCTCATAAAAAGCCCTGCAATGTAACAACCAGGCATGAATGAAGCCTTTAGAGGAGGAGATAAGTGCAATCGGATGAACAACACAGAAAATTTGCAGTATGTACATCTGAAAACCGGGGTTGGGTCAAAGACATAATACTTTCAAAATGTCTCCAAATCGAGACACAATTCAGTATCACTTGGAGATAATATGATTGTCTACATCAGGTTTTACTGTTTTGAGAAAGAAAACAATGTCCTCTGGCCTTAATTTTATTTTGCTGCCAATTTGTGTTGTTACATGTGCTGTTTTATTTCTCAATCATATCACTGAGACTTCTAGGACTTTGTCAATTAATTTCTGTTGTAATTCCATTAATCCAAAGGATAGCTCAAGGGTTAATCAGACATCTAGATAAATCTAGATTTAATAAGTGCCCCAAATTGTAAGTGGCAATCATTTCAGGCTCTTGCTTTGTAGAGTATGAAGACACAGAAATTGAAAAATACAGAGATATTCTTTGGTTTCTCATGTATTATGCTTCAAGTAGGGTTGTGGCATTATTTAAGGCTGCCATCTGCTCCTTCAGAACATGATTGATTCCTTTTTAACATTAAAACCAGAGTAGTCGATGAGTTCAAAAAATCCATTCATCATTGGAAAATGTGGGTTGTATACATATATATGCATACTGTTATAATAATCCTTGAAAATTGGCGCATTCGTTGTGTGTGCCTGACTGTGAGGATGAAAGAAAGTGACGGAGAGGGAGGAAGAGGAGGGAGGTGAGATAAAGGGGTAAATTAAAAACAGGTGGGAGAGTAGAATGAAAATATCTTCTTTCTTTTTTTTACCCAACTTACATAAGTATCTGCAAGAAATGGTTCAAGATACAAAAAACTGCACGATCACGCCTAAAAAAATCCAATAAACAACATCATTCATTACAGTCGAAACTGCTCATGGCTCACAGCAAAAAAAAAAAAAAAATTAGATACATTTCAAACTCCTCACATTCCTCAAATGACAACAAAATGGTGCCAGTTTGAATGCAATGTTGTCACAATAACAATTTGCATTACCCCGAGGTTGGTTTCTCAATTGATTTTCATAAATAACAGGAAAGAACTGGCACAATTGCAGCACTGTGACATCTACATGCTTTTTCATAGTTTTGCGTAGATCACATTTTTCATCAGCAGCTTTGCTAATGTGTTTGATGAGTCTGAGTGTATTGTTTACTGCTTCAGGAGTAGAGGTAATGTTCCACTCTGAAGACGCCTTTGAACTTGACAAGCTGTTGACAGTCACTCCCTCCCAGGAGTTTACTGTGCTCCTTTTACCCCTCTCAAGCATTTGAAGATTCATAAGAAAAGAAATCTGAGGATTTCCAGCAAAGGAATTTTTATTTAAAGCAGTGAAATATTATTTTCAATAGTGTAACACTTTATTTCCTGAATAAGGACTTGGTAGAAAGTTTCTATGAGATTTGCTCTAAAGTATAAGTGCTTCCCAAATACAGAGGTGAAAAGGTAAATTTTCATAAGCAACATGTTGGAACATTTAACTTATTGTTATATATTTCTCATCAAGACAGCCTTGTACAAAGAAATATGCTGCAGATTTCATCGAGTTAAAATTATATAAAGTAAAACCTTAAATTTGGTGTTAGTGTAGTTTTTTTTTTGCTTGTTTCTGGTGAGGCAGGTAATACAGGTGCCAAGCTAATTAATGTGTTAAGCCTACAATCTTTGACCTCGTCAAATGCCTGTAACGCCCCATATTCCTGACTGAAGAGCCTTTGGAAGTAACAGTCTGGAGGGAGCCTGGTCACCACTCTTGATGAATGTCCAGTGACGTCAGTGTAAGTCCACCTATTTGCGATTCCATCTGTCCTGGTCCTGGAGGGCTGCAAGAAGCAGATATAACTTCATCTGGTCCATTTCCCCAGATGTCTCCTGCACCAAGAATATTTATGGTGTTATTAACTATTGGTCAAATGCAGGATTGTCCACAGTGTCAGTCATTGTGTGTAAAATCTGTCTGGGCTGGTTTCCACTCCGCTATCCAAAACAATGTGCCTACAGGACACAAAGATGCGCGTGAGATGTTCAATAAGTGATGCGTGACTTCTCACCCTCTGCGACGCCCCTGCAAAAACCACTAAAAAAGCTGCTTGCATTGGGTTCTTTTGTTAACCTCCTTCACTTTGTGGGTAGAAACAATCACTAGTCTCCATCACTGTATTGATTATTACCCTTTGCATAATATTAAAAATCAATGTCCACTCCCACTGCTGGCGTCTGCATTTGAGGACCTCCAGGGAGCCACTATTTAACAAGACCTATCTGCGCAACAACCCCCCTGGATGCATAACCTTATGCACATCCAGGGAGAGACACATCACTCCTGTTGTCACTGTGAATATTTGGTCTTTTCCTCCAACGTGGCAAATGCCAAGGATTGTATTTGTGTTCTTGGAAATCATCCGGGCATATTCCCAGAACAAGCACAAGCATGCTCAGCATCTGTCCTGTGCTCAAAAGACTTTTGGACAACTGCGATGCCTCAAACACACAAACAAAACAAAAAGGCAGGGGGGGGATAATTTTATGATGTTGTGTCTTCTTCCTGTGCTGCAACCTTGTGGCATCCTTCATGGAGCCAGAAAGGAAGAAATACATTGGTGGAGAGTTCCCCAATCAATGCTGTAAAATAGCATTAGTGCTTAATGGGGTTCACCTGTATCTACCAGTGGTTCAATGGGAGGCTTAGCACTATTTCTTCTCCTATTAATGCACTTGCTAAGATCCCTACTGGCAAATGCCTCCCAGACTCTTTAAGAATAATTATTTGGTCCCACATTGCTCAAGACTTACTTCTGGTCTTCCTCTGTGTCCAAGAGAAACCCACAGTGGTCCTCCTGGATAGCTTCTTCTATGTCCGACAGATCCACTGTTGCATCCGGTTCTTGTCATTTCTGTGTTGGTGCCTCAGTTCATCTTTAAATTTCTGGGATTTCTTTTCTCTTGCAAGTGCCGCTGCATTTTTCCCTCTTGGCCTCCAACACTCAGTTAAATGAGCATATGAGCGAGTTAATCGGGAGAGACCACATTGCGCTGCCTGGCTGCATCCAATTCATCCGCTTGGAAATCCCAGCTCTTGTGGGATCAATGCACTTGCAAATACACTGCAGGTCTTGTTCACAGGGAAGTCTCTATTTGAATGTCAGATGGGTTACCTGTCAGAGCAGAACCTAGAAGTGAGGGTACCCGCTGCAGTGAAGAGCAAAGGACCTTGTTAGGAAATATGTCCGACTTCTGAAGAAAAGCCAGAGATTTTCCTGCTGAATGCCAAGTCCAGACGTTTTTGACAGAGAGAGCAGTGAGGCAGACCAATTTATTATAATGAACTTTTCTTAGGTGACAATACAACATCGGTGAACGAGTCAGATCAGGTCTGAATCCTTCTTTGTTTGACTTTTGAGATGAGATGTTCTTTTGACCTGAAGAACATCAGAGTGTGGTGAGTGGCAGGAGAAAGATGTGTTAAAATGTGCTACTGTGAGGTATCACATGGTCAAAAAAATCATCTTTTACATCCAAGGCTACAAGATCTGTATTTTAAAAATGCACTGAAATTGAGTTTTTAAAAAATCCAGATTGAGTTTTTTTTTTTTTAATTCCAGCATGCAGTAAAAGCTAAACAATACTGTTCTGGATCCCTGCTCCACCAGTGTGTAGTCACAGGTCAAACTGTAGTATGAAATGTTTTCTATTGTGTCAACAGTAAAACGTACTTTGGTTTGGAGGGGACAGTAAATATCCCTCAGGTAGTGGTCACAACTAAGTGGCGGCTCAGTCTGTACTACCTCAACCTGTCTACACATTTAACCAAGACAAGCAGCAGCAGCTGAAAGCAGGATCCAGAGCGCTGTCCATGGTGCTGAATTCTGAATCGCAAGAAAATACATAAATGAAACTGCATTCATCACATAAATCCTACCATTTCCTGCCGAGTGTTTATTGAGCAACAAATTAGCAACAAAAGTCACAGCTAATGAATACCTCCAAAAGATAATACACACCCTGTAGTATTATTTTTATTAATTAGCCTAATTACATTAAATTTTAATGACGCATGAATGTTTTCATATAGTGATTAAAAACAACATCATCACAACACCACAATAACAATAGTTTAGCTCAAGGCTTCAGAGTTCTTTATAAATGTGTTTCAGAAAGTTCATCTGAAGCCTTCTTACTGTGGCACAGGAGTCGCACAATATCACATATGTAGCAGTAATTAAATCATCAGTCCCCAACTAGAAACATCACAGAAATTAGCCATTTTTATTCCATATTGCTGAGGCAGCCAAGTCATAAGCTTACAAATGGGATCAGCTGTTCTCAGCTGTTGTTGCCAAAAGCTGTGGACCTCCAACATTGCTGCCAGTGGGCACATCCCATCATTCAGTTACAGGGCTTCTTCGTCACTCCTTAATGTGCATGGGGTAGGGGTGGCGGCTGTTAGAGGGGGGGTACCCCAGCTGCGGACAGTTTCCCACATGCCCCCATGATTTCAATTTGCCTGTGTCAACTGTGATATGTTTTGCCCATATTGAAATGCAACTCTGTCTAAATAGCAGCTATCTGGCTTTTGCCAGAGAGGATGAATCTTTATTCAAACTGGGGCCTCTCTGTGTTTCCAGCACAGCTGTGACTGAATAGACTGACAATGGGACTTAACAGTAGTTCTTTTTTGTGTTTGGTATTTTCCTGACCACACAATAATGTTAACATATTTGCATGCACACACACAAAAAAACATAGTTCTGCTGTCACTGAATTATGCAATTGTTAATGGGAATTCACACTGTTGTAATCACACACACCCACAAGCATAACAAAGAAAACATATCATTAAATACCATCAGAAAAAAAATGCCTCATTAATGTTTCATTCATATAGAAACACAAGGACTAAATATTTGCTTTTTCATGCTAAATTACTCCTCAAAATTTACAAGCTTTTGCTATGTCTCAAATTTATGCGTATGCTAGACTGAACTGATAAACAGTCAATACCAAAGAAGAATTCAATTATAGTGGAGTGAACAGCCTTGAGGTGATTATTTTTTTTTATAGACAGTTTAAGTACAGATACATGCGTTTTTCTTTTCACATCTGTGGTGTTTATCACAGTGTCCTTCACACATCATTTGTTTGCCTTGATGCCTTAAACAGCCAATACTTTGACTCTCTTCACTTGATTAGCCACCAGTTTCCCACCCACAAACACTAAGCTGACCTCCAATGACTTATTGATGAGAGCTCTATCTGCTACCATTTTATGTCTTACTCAGAGGGTGGTCCGGTCTCTGGGGAGCATAATCATTGGATAGTAATCTCTGTTAAATTGTGAAAACTGCATTTCCTAGAGGTAGTATTAGCCTCTATCTTCTGCTATTTGCTTCTGCTGCCTTTATCTTACCCCGTGGTTAATGGAAAGAGCAATTTCCAACACAATATTTTATTTTGATACCAAGGGGCTTTAAATCAAATGTTTCCAAATCTCCAGAGTCACTGCCACAAAGAAATGTCCATGTTAAAAAGTGACTTCTGCAGAGGCTTGTTTCAGATATTTCACTTGTTTAGAACAGGAACCAAATATGTTATTTGTATGTAGTCGTTGACCACAAGAAAAACAACTGGATTATTTTTGAAAGCACAACATTAAATCCAAAGCAGCATTAATTCAAGCTGCAGGACAGCACCATACAAATATGCTCGCTCTTTTTTCCTTTTCCTGTGAGAATAATTTGGGAAACACTAACCTTTATGTTTTATTCAAAGCCCTGCTTAATAATACATGGTATAATGCGTGATAGTGTGTATGTGTGTAAGTGTATTTGATGGATATTTTTTTTAATTGGCTAGAGGAAGTAGCCCTCTGACCAGTGTCACATACTGGGAACATAATGAGAAAAACACATGAAATTAAGGGTAAACCAGAGGGGTGCTGCATATAACTAGTCTATTGCAGTGTTTAAAATGTTAAGTTTGAACTGAGGGAACAATGAACATGATAACAGGCACTCAAAGAGCTGAATATTAACACTAGGGGAAAAATATGTGGCCTGCCTGCTTTTACAATAACAACATGAGGCTAGTTGCTCTGCAGGATAAACCATTCACTAACTCTGGTATATCAAATATACATTGTTGAACAGTCATTCATAGGATTTCAAGCAGGGAGGTGAACGGGTTTAGTTGACTGAACAAATCAGTCATTTAAGCTACACAGCATGAGAGCGTGATTTCTATTTCAAACCATTTCAGGCTCAAATATGCAAGTGACCAATGTTTTTCCTTCTTCTATAGCATGACTGTACCAGTACGTAACCATGGATCTTTTATGAAATTATCGTAATAACACAATATTCATCGTAAAGCACAACAAGTCAGCTCTTAGGAATCACTTGAATTTTTCCCATTGTGAAAACCGTGATGTAATTACAGTAATCCAAAGACGCATGTGGAGACGTATCGCTGACGATACGCTCGGAGTTAAAGGGTTAATGGGTTATAGGTAGATTTCAACCTACAATTTTACCTCTCTTTCAGGGCTCATATCTACTTAATTATTAAATCATTTTCAGACAGTTGGCCAGGACAGTCAAAGAAAGAAAGGACTTTAGCTAATAACTTGCGAGAAAAATGCATAAACTTTGCTTTTTCTCTAAGAGTAATTGATGATTTTTGAATGGAAGTGTATCGAAACTGCATCTAGTGGTCATTGGTGGTACTGCATTTTTTGGGACGTCTATTGATTATCTTCTATATAGAAGTTATAGCCTATTCATGTTTTGTTTTGTTTTAAGAAATAATGACATTACTGTATTAAAAGACTGGGTCCTTAGGATCTCAATCAAGTATCATGAAGGGGAACTCGTCTAGGTTGTTTAATGCTAATGTGGGCAACATTTAAAACCATATTATGCAAAATAAAGTTCTTCTTTTTTTCTGTATTGGCTGTTGTCCAATTACAATTTATTGATTTCTGGTACCAAACAAGAACTAAGAATTTACAGCCATGCTAACACCCTCACATGTTTACCTATGTTGGCACGGTGGTGTTAAAGCTCATGCTAGTGTTGTCACATGCTCCTAACAACAATTCTAACATGTTAATATTTAGCAGAGTTATTGAATTTACCATCTTGGGTTAGTTTATTATCCTCCTAATGTTTGAGAAAATTAGCCCCTAAACTAACAGTGATTAGTTTTAAAGATCAGTACTAACAAGACTTTAGTGACTTACTGCCAGTTAAACCAGTGAAGGTATTTTATATATCATTAAATTACACAGTGAAAGTAACATAATTACCACTTAAAGAAAAGAAAGATAAATGGTAATTGTAGACATTTAAAAGTCACATTCTGGCATGGGTTAAAGGAATCACACTGTCATACACTAACAGGCAAATGTGGGGAAGATTTTTTTGTCAGTGAAAAAAATTTCCTTTTACGAACTTTTCAACGCTCTAGACTGTCAAAGAAACCCCCCACTTAGTGACACACACACACACACACACACAGAATTTGTCCTTGTAATACTTTTGCGTATATCTCCACACAGTGAAGCTGCTTAGTGCTGCTACTGAAGGTCTGCGGGTTTTGTTGATTCAAAGTGACATTTCACACATACAATCTCCAGCCTGGTTCACAGTGTGTCTCAAGGGATGCCTTCCCCCAGTGTGCGTCACCTGTCCTCCTACATTAGAGCCTGTCACGTCACTTATACTGCCGCAGCGATGCACACCGCGGTAATAAACAGGAGAAATATGAACTTACATGTTGCTGTGTGGGAGCATATAAAAGTCCTCTTTAGGTAAAACTACTTCAGTAACACAGAAAAAAAATCATTTGATGAGAGCTTGACAATGAATGTGCTGATAAAATGGCAATGAGTATGGAAATAATGAAAACCTTTGATGAAATAATGCTGAGGAAGATTAGATAAATGCTTATCTTTTAGTGCATCGACTGGAGGTTGTTTTTTTTTTCCAGTCTATTTAAATCGAGTTTCAAGTTGAACTTTAAAAGTTTTCTCCCCCTCTTTTTTGACTTGTCACAGTACAGCTGCAAATGTTGTACATCATTCATTTTATACATTGTAATCAACATTTATTCAAAATAAATAATCTTAATTCACCTCCCAAATAAGAATTATGTTGTTAATAGTGTTGAAATTACAATGTTATATGCAATTATGTGTAAAAATTTGTATGTGTAATTTCATGTTGTTGACATGACAATGAGAGTTAAACTGTTTAAGCTATAAACTGAAAGCTTATAGCACAGAATAAGAAGCTGGTTTTTGCTCCAGTTGGTTAAATATGTTTTTTTTTTAACAATCGTTACCCAGAATGGGCTAATATAACCAAATACTTCAATAAATACAGCAGTATTAAAATATATCTGATGCATAAAGAAATAATTTTGCTTTCATCTCACTGTATATATCATAATACGCTTGGACTTTTGACAGATTCATTGAACATATGGTTTATAGATTTTCTCAAAATAGCACAAAAAAAGCCTGTTTTATAATCTTAAACCCAGAGGAAACATCTTCAGCTGTCTTTCTTTCTTAGGCCAACATATTCAGTTTATAATTACACAAATAGATAAAAGCTGAATATATTCACACTTAGACTGAAAACCAAAAAAATGATAGAAATGCTTGATCATTCATTGCAAAAACTGATTCATTTTTAAGAAGATCAATTATTCAGCCAGTCTTTCAACTCTAAACTGATCTTTAATGCATGACCAGTGTTGTACATTAAACAAAACTCCAGCCATATAAAATAACTGAAGCAAAAACTTCCTCCAATTCAAATACAAAAGCCTTGTATCACACTCATGTTTGAACAAAGAGTTCAAGAAGTGTAAGTTCAGATCATTACAGCCCCAGTGCTCCGATACTAATTATATGATTGGCACATCCCAAAATTACATCCACAGTACACTGACTCTATCAGTTTTAGAATATACAGTTAATGTGGATGGTGTTGAACTAAGTGTAGCAATATGTGATTACGCATGCTGTGATTCTCCAACACATCTTGACAAGTATTAATTTGACGTAAAAAGCAGAGAGAGAGAGGAGTGAGATATGAGTCATTTTTGTTCTGCGGTTACAGTACAACTGAAAACATGTTAAACACTGATCAGTGACAACATCGTCAAGCATGAAAGAAAGAAAGAAAGAAAGAAAGAAAGAAAGAAAGAAAGAAAGAAAGATGTGCTTTATCTCACAGTCTGTAGCAGTATGAGTTGCTCAGTTGTCATGGAGATAGTTCAGTTATCATCACATAACCTAAAGATGGACCAACGGCTGCTTGACGGCGGTTTGAAAAGAAATGTCAAGTCAAGTGAGTTATATTTACATAGCCCAAGATCACAAATTTTCCTCAAGAGACATTTTTTTTTTTTTTATGTGTGAATCATACAACACCCTGAGCCTGTGGACCCTCAAATTAGATAAAAAACAGTAGGACTTCCTGCTCGTGGAGAATATGATGAGTGTGATGTGGGAGCTTCCAGATGTCACCAACAATACAACCTAAGCCAACTGTTCGCCTAACCACCAATTAAATGATTAAACACTTCAATTAAGGGGTGGTTGACATTAATGCTTTAAGTATAGTAAGTACTTAAGTTTAAGTAAGTATGTCAGCAAACAAATCCAAACCAAATCCAAGTGCCAATTTACCTGAAACAATGGGCTTATTAAACCATAAGTTGGCCCACTACACTGGATATCAGGACAGAGTAATTTCCCACTGAGAAGAGGCAGGCTCTCTTTTACCTTACTGCAGTCAAGCAGAAACATAATTAATGCAGAGTACATGATGATTGTGGTAAGAAAAACCTTATCCAAAGAAGCTGGGCGATAACAGCACAGATGGAGGGAAAAGTAGCACCCTGATAATAGCATTTTCAGCTGTCAAACTGTCACATACAACGATACTGACACAGGGCCCACCTACCTCCAATGTTTCCCTGATAGGCGGGATGACAGGCGGTAAGCTAATTTGCTCACCACTCTGTATCTGAAAAGTCTGGAATCACTGGGAATTGGCCAACTGAGCAAAATTTCAAAAAGACACTTGTCAGAATTGGGTTTTGAACAGTACCTCCATTCAAAGACCAAAAACGCCCTCAGATGAGTCGGTGATTGTAATGTATGCAGGGAAACAAAAAAAAAGATAAATAAGGATATATTCCCTCAGCTTTATGATCCAGGTAACTCCCACTGTTGACTCTTTTATTTTTTTATTTCAGTGACAATCAAACCACCTCCAACAGCGACTTCACGCACAGACAGGAATTCAAACTTGTCATGTCAAGTAGACCTGCTATTGGTAAAGGTGCGACAGCAACTCCACACATCTCCAGTTGGCCTTGTCATTTACTGATGACCAGTGTGAGAGGCCTTTCCCCCTTATGGTAATCATGTTGTCAGTGTCGTTTCTGTTAGCGACATGCAGAAAGCCAAACGGATGGCTTATCACTGATATGAAAAAGTGGTCAGTCATTTCCTCTGAAATTATCATGACATATTGCAGATGTTCGTTTTTGAGTGGCGTCAGGGTATTGGCTTCATAAGGACACGCACTCCTACTCTAACAGGGGTCATTCAAGGTAGCCCTCAGTGATGGCATGACTGAGATTCAGCTTAGCCCGACGCTGGGGCTAAACAGCGAACGCCCGGGTTTGTATTTGCAGCAGTTTGCGGTGGAATAACATTCCTTTTTCCAGTTCAGGGAACAGAGGGGCCTTTTGATAGATGGAGCATGTGTGTAGGCAGAAAGAAAAGGCGCGCATGTGCACACACACTCATTTGCATGCACACAGACGCACACACACATAGAGAGCTGCAGACAGAGTCAGGAGCTTTTAGTGACTGAGGCTCTCTGCTGCTTTTCCAGGAATGAGCGGATGAAAACAGCACTTCAGTGTTAACCTTGAAGCATTGAGCAGTGCTGCCTTCAGAGTACGTGAGAACCCAGAAGGACCACAAAACAAATTATTGGACCTGTAGGCTGCAAGTAAAATTACCTCCCTTTCTGCCTCTTTATTTCCATGAGTAACCCTTCATAGTTGTGTTGACAGAATATTGAAGAGGCTGGCGAGAGAGAGAATGGAAAAAGGGTACATTCATCACTCCATCTCCTAGTCAGAATTTATTTTCCTTTTCTGTGGGCTACTGCCTTTATGAATAACATCCAAGTGAACAGACTCACACTTATCTTTCTGCTGGGATTTCATCTTATCACAGTACATACACAGAGGTGGAGGTGTCTTGTCATCTAAACTATAATCTTTTTTCCTCCTGAACACGTTTGCCTCTATCAAGTTTATCAGTGTAAAAACACTGGTCTTTTTTCCAATGTCTTGATGCAGTCGCTCGTCGGTTTCGCTCAGTTTCTGGATTATATGTTTATGGGGGATCCATTGTTGTATGAAGAAAACAAAAATACTACAAAACAGCCCAACATGTTCCATCAATTCCATCTAACATTAACATGGCTTTAATCGCAAGGAAACAGAACTAGCAAGACAAGTTGAGAAGACAGCTGGTCCTCAAAACAGAGCCAAGAAATGAGATATTTGGCTAATTTCACATAATATGATTCAAATTAAGCAGCTGCTGATATTTATGTCACAGACTTACTCATGAATCCATGAGGCAGAATTTAAAACGAATACCTGAAATTAAACAATTCACCCCCCTGACGTGCTGAGTGAAGAAAAGACAAATGCAAATAACTTCCTGCTGAAATTCATCATGTCCCCAAAATGATTCTGTATGCATTGCTACTTCTGACATATCCACTGATACTCCTCTGATTTGCTCTCTCTTCATTCTCGGCTCAGATTTATTATGGCACAGTTTAGAATTGGTTTCATTTTCTTTTCAACCTGTAGAGTCAGATAGGGGCAGGGAAACCTTAAAATCCTAGCTTATCATATTCTCTCAAAACTCAACCTATCAAAAACCCGGACTTATCTTGTAAGTCTCCCACGTCTCCTTGGCATGAGTTGTCATTCTTGGGCAGGTGGTTGACCCCGGGTTGCCCCCTCCTGCTCCACTCCTCAAGCCTCCCTGAGGTATCTCTTGTCTGTGATTCACGTTCTTATCTCCTCAGCGCATACAGTGAGGTAGACCGCACAGACACAGGTCGCAGGACCAATCGCATCCACACATCTGAGTGAATTATTCAAATTGCCAAGAGCAAGAGGAGCATACAACCTTTTCCTGTTACGTGAGAGGAATGGATGGTCAGGCAGCAGTCAGTGCAGATCAGACAGTCATTTAGATTGGACAAAAAATGTAATTTGTTCTCATGTATCTGATTTTATTGTAATGGCTATAATAGGGACTTGGTAATGACCCAGTGTTCATCTTGCACTGCGCGCAGCTTAAGTTAATGAAATCACGACAAGCGGCGGCTCATGTGTTATAAATGAATTACATAGATCATATTTATTCCTATTATTGTAATGTAGCGCATGTATGTGTGGAGGTGTTGACACAAGGCGGCAGAAAAAGATGGGCAACGGTAGTGTTGTCTGAACATCACAAATACCACAGCTAAAGGTAACAGGGTGGAAATCAATTACATGGTTGGTTCACCTAATTGATATCCACCTCAGCATGAAGATAGATAGCACCCTGAGCAATATTAAGGCAGAGGATATCCTATGAGAAAGGACGACTTTTTTCATGACACCTAAACAACTTTGACTGAGTAAAAAATGCTACTTAAGCATATCTTGAGTAGTAATAGAAAAAGTTTAACTTGATCACATTTTACATGTGAGCGGTTGGATTGGTTTGATGCAGAAACATTTTTATTAGGTAACAGTGTTTTTAAAGTTTGAATATTTTCCATTAAGGTGGTTATTGTGTACAGATTCGAAGAAATTAGTTTTCCACACACTGCCATTGCATCTGCTGAGTCTCCTTGGTCATGATTCTGTGTCTTTTTAGGTAGTTTTGGTTTTCATGATTCCTTGTATTTAGTTTTTTCTGAGTTTTTCTCTTGTTGTTTTGTAGCTTCACTTTTCTTTGTTGTGTCATTTCCTGTTTTATTTTGCAAGTCAAGTCCCATCAATTATGTGTAGTTCATGTCTTTTCTGTTTTCTTGTGTCTCATGTTTCCTGTTTTACTTTGGTAATCTTGTTCCTTGTGTGCAGGGGCGCTGCCAGGAATTCTGGGCCCCATGAAAAATCACATCATAATCATAAAACTCATATTGGGCCCCTCCTGGGCAGCTGTTGTCATCACATCTCTAGGACCTAACTGACTGATTAAAAACTTAACTCCATAACTCCAACTCTGAAGGCTTGCAACTATCTTGTTTCTAATAAGTCAATACTACCAGTGCAATATGTACTGCTAGTGAGTTGTACATGTAGCAGTCTGCAAACAATATGCAATTCACTATTTCATGCAACAGAACATAAAAAATGTCCTAAAATGTGCTCTTTTTTGAAATGATAAAAAGAGGAAGAGAGAGAGAGAGAGATTCCCACAGACTTTCTGCCATGATGCTAACTGACATGTGATTGGACAGTGTTGCTCACCTTCTTCACTGGGACAGGGAGACAGGGGACAGGGGACAGTTATGGGGAGACAGGGCTGCTGCTGACTCATCTGTTGTTAAGTCTAAAGGAGCAGGACAAGTGATTTAATATGAATATCTTCTAAACATTTACCTGCACTGATTAAATGTTGGTTAAAAAGGAGTGAGATGTGGGCTAACACTAGTCTGTAGCTAGCTTATTTCACTATGGACATTAAGCTAACAGGTTAATTCCTATCACTCACAGACTGTAGGCTAAGCTACCCACCTTTGTTGGAGAAACACTGGGTCACATATTGATACCTTTCTTTTGCTTTTCTTCTCTCCTTTCTCTTTTTCCTGTTTTGAAAATTGGATTTTATTTTAGTATCGTTTCCAGCACTGTAGCTCTGACTGAATGCTGCTGAGCACCATCTCAGTGAGTGCGCTAAGGCAGGACCAAACCATTTCATGCAGATGGGGGGGTGGTCAGTCAATATGGATATTTACTTTTTGGTCAATGTGGATATTTAACTTTTACTGCAAAAAACAAAGAGACTGTTTTTGATCGTTTTCTAACTATATTTAAAAAAAATAAATAAAAATAAATCACAACCCAGATAGCAAAATCTAATTTAAATTTTTACCTGTTTATTTTTTTGTAATTGTCCTAACTTTCCCCCCTGTATGGCGCCCCTGCTTGTGTGTGTCCAAGTTTTATTTCCTGTCAATCATGTCACACCTGTTCGTTGTTTGCCTATTGATTTAGACACCTCTGCTCGGATTAAACATGGTTATACCGACCTGAACCTGCCTTGGTGTCTGCATTTGGGTCCCTGTTCTTCGCCTCCTCAAAAGAAGTCAGTCTTAGAGATGAAACAAACCGGTACGTGCAAATAAATATTCCCATAAATCACCCAAATGGAGATCCCACTCTGTGTTTCCCTTCAGTCATGACTGAAAACAAATGTGTAAAAGGTTTCATGTAAAAATCTGCCATTTTGGAAAGCTGAAAAAGCTCAGGCTAGTTGCCCCAACAGAAACGCTGCCCACATGCTGTTTTGTAGATCTGCTTGCTTTCCTGAATCTCCACAACAGAGGTGAGGAGGGTTAAGTTAGCGTGACCCACAGAGCCACGCTTTTGGAAAATATGCCAGGCTGAAACAAACCAGGCTTGCTCTTTAAGCCTGTGAGCCTGTCTGTCTGAGGCAAATGCTCACAACCTCAAAAATACTTTAGTTCAGCGTGAGTTATTTTTCAAAATATTTAATAGCTTCCAGCTGAGAAACAATGCAAACGCTGCACAGTCACAGAACCCATAAATTTGCCTGAAATGAGGTAGATGTTTCCTCAGATTGGACAAGAAATCCTTTAACGCCAGCAGCATTTTGTCTCTTTTTTTTTTAATACTATCATTGAACCCCAGAAAATATCTTGTTCTGAGGACTTAATTATCAGAGTTACCACAAGTCAGCATGAAGGCTCGTGCCAAGCAGTTTCCTATTTGCTCATGTGTCTCACTCATCTCTGCCTGCACTGTGCAATTACATCTATTTTAGCTATTATCACGCTGCCAATGGTGAAGTGCTATCAAGTTTTAGAGTGTGATCCTTTTGTAACCTCCAACATTTTGATTAGGTAATTTCCACTTTTCACGGCAGGTTAATAATACTTACAGGTACATTTACTTTAAAGGTAATAATGTCTGTACAGGCCATGTGTCATAAGGGATATAAATGCTTCATTTTAGTGGTACCCTTAAGATACTCCAGTGTCTGTATTGTAAATGTTGTCAGAGGCACATCAATCACAGGAGGAAATCAATGAAATGGTTTCTGAAATCACACATAAGTGCCAAATTAACTGATAGAAACAAATCCACAACTTAATTTAAATACATGCACTCCAGTCTGTATTACTGTATCTGTATAGCGCACAACCCGTGCTACTGATATCCACTGAAAAAGGTGTAATTTTTTTTTTTTCCTCATGCAGAAAATTCAAAAATGCAATCATCAAGGTGCGATTCTAAAGGCAAACCCTCATTCACCCTCAAATTATATAAGTGCTCAGACCTGACAAAGTGAGACAGCTAGACGGCTTCTGCAGCCTTTTTTCCCACAGATAAGCACTTTTCTTTCTCTGCAGTGAAGCTAAAAGTTCCCCTAAACCTCTACTTACTGCAGGTAATACAGTCTCATTAGTTTTTAAATAACCCTTCACCACAAAATGACATAAAAGAGGAGATAAGTGTGTTTGCAGGTAAACAGTCTGAAGAGTTTGATTAACAGATGCTTATGTGGCTTTAACTTTTTTTTTTTTTTTTACTAAACACAGACAAGACTCTTATTTTTC
>OOFC01015159.1:9116-28907 GCA_900323345.1 Pseudochromis fuscus
TTTTATATTGACATTTATTTCTGTTGCACACTTCTTCATACATATGCATATTTTTGTCAGTGTTAGTACTTATCTGTACTGTATACTTCAAATAGTGCTCGTACTGCTGAGCTGACCTGTTCTTCTTGTTCCAAACATGTTATTGTTCTGTTGACTCTTTGTTGACCTACATGTGACTGAATGAAGGAGCAGGTTCAAAAGGGAAAGTTAATACCACCTCTGCTGTGGTATTAGCACAACATTTATTTTCTGACTCGGAGCACGTTCACACTGTCTCAACCTGAAAGAAAGACAAGAAACTAGAGCTTAAATCAAAATAGTGAAATATATATTAAAGTAAAAGAGGTAAATACTATCCTTATGCTTAAGAGATTAAAGTAAACAAAGAAAAAATAAGAGTCTTTACAACAAAACCAACTTAACTACATTATCTGCAAAATATAGTTAAAATATTAAAGTAAAAACAGTGGTTTGGTCTCTGTGATTAATGGAGGAGCTGTTAATAACTCATAGACATGATATGTGAGCCTGAGGACACACTTCTAGTCAGAGAAATTTGAAACATTTTTAAAAGTGTGTTGTATTTTAAAAGCTTGATCTACACTAGAACCTCAAACTTATGCTTAAGTACTTTCATGTATTTCTACACTGATGATAATCACTGTCTCCACTTTGTCTCTCCTGAGACTGTGAGACGGATCAGACGTCCCTCATGCTGGTTTCAAGTGGATTACACTGAACTCTGGTCACATAATGCTGCTTGTAGTGGCTGTTTGTCCACAGCTCAACAACAAACAAAAGGTAAATTAACAAAAATCAAACTGCCTCTGAGGCATCTACAAATGTGTCTTACACAGGGATGAAATGATGTCCACTGTCCAGGCAAAAATTTCAATATAAATCCATCAGGTTCATTCACTTGGACAAACAACAGACAAAAACCACATGTCTGCACCACTGTTGCTCTGATGAATAAACCATCAGCCTTCCACTGGTGGACTTTCCCCACATACCTGTATTCATAACCTCACCCAGCTGCTCAGTGACATCACACAAAAATATTAACCATTAATTAAATAAACAAAAAATAATAATACAACAATTAAAACTAAGTCAAACTATTTTAAACTATTGCTATGCAAAACAAGCTGTTGTGGACATGTGGGGCTGAGAGTCTGAACCAAAGACAGGAAGTCAGCAGCAGTCATCTCCACACAGAACCAGCTGCTCCTGCTCTGCATCATTTTCTAAACCAGGGGTGTCAAACTGGTGCCATGGAGGCCGAGACCCTGCAGGTTTTCTTTCCAGCCAGTCACCAAAGCAGGTGATGTTAATAATGAACACCTCCTTCAGTTTGAGGGAAGCAGCTCATCAGTGAGATCAGCTGCTGGAGAGATGGTTGGAAACGAGTTTGACACCCCTGCATGCTACATGGATGTTTACTGTTTAACTGTAGTGCAGTGTTTTCATGTGTTGTGTTTATTCAGGTTTATTCCTTTAGTTCAGGGGTGTCAAATATATGGACCATGTGGACCAAAACTGGAACAAAGGATGAACCTGTAAAGTGCTGAAATTACATAGAAGATATTAACTACAATTTACCACAACTTTTATGTATTTTGTACATTCGGAGTTGATGCTATTTAAAGGTTTTTATGCTGTTATTTTACTGGCCTGGTCCACTGGACATCACACTGGACTGTCACTAAACTGAGTCTGACTCCCTGCTTCAGTTCGTCTGTAGGTGGCAGTCTCACAGTGTAAACTGCTGCAGCTCTGCTTGGTCTGAGGGAAAAATGACAGATACAATCCCAAAGAAACCTACACTGCAATAAAATATAATTATAAATAGTAGATGCCTGTCGCCACCATGGCTGTAATATGTTGTGTTTGTTTACAACTGCACATGGAGTTTTGTATAGTCGGAGTTTCTCTGTGTTGTTACTGTGATTTTAAATGAAGACGTTTAAACACTGAAGCTAAACTGTGGTCATAAGTTACATAAGAGTAGCGCACACACATATGCACAAATCATCTCATTTTAAAATAACAAATTTCATGGTTCCTTAAGAGGTTACTCCAAAGATTATTATATAATGTTTTACGAGTCGAGCTCCAGAAACACAATGCAACACAAAACATCATTTTCTGAGTTTCCCCCTCTGCCTGGTGAACTCCTGTTCCTTCATACTTCACCTCAACATTTTACAACTCTGGTAAATAAACTCTAATAAACTCTAATAACCCCAAAATGACATCACTATGACATCATCTGGGTTATTTTCTCATTTAAAGATCCTGCAGAACAACAGAGCACATTACTGTTGCTTCAGGTTGACTCATGTTTTCCCCACTTATTTAAAACATTGCATTTTAATCTAAATAGTTTTCATGGCAAATTAGAGAAAACTAAAAACATCCGTGGCCTCTCCTCCTGTACTGATCTTCTTTCCTGAGTTTACAGAAAAACATCTACCATTATTCTGGTGAATGTTGCACCAATGTGACACTTGTGCACACACACACACACTCGGACACACACTCAGCTGAGCTCTCGTGTGCTGCAGGAGCTCCACAAGTCTGTTCGCCTTCATCATGTGACGAGCTGTGAATCATCGATTAGACATGAAATCACAGAAAGAAGCACATGTGATGCACTTTTCCATCGTCCGCATCGTGCTCACACACAAGACCGCTGCATGACCGCTGAGCTGCCCGGTCCAGCTGGACTCGGTCCTGTGGTGGGAAACTGTTTGTAGTCAGGGTCAGAAGGTGTTTACACCACAGCAGAGTCAGAGGTTTCTCAAGGTGAGCTAAGTTTGATCAAAAGCATTTAAAGCCAGTATTTATTTCCCTTCTTCTGTAAGTAAAATACAACAAATCCTGTGTCTGCAACTTATTAGTACATATCCAATTAATGGTAAATACAAAATATTAAAATCTGATCCTGCTGTTTGAGGAAGTACTGCTCACTGAAACTGATCGGATCAAATGTTTGTTTCCTATCTGCAGTTTTATTCAGAAATGTGGAAACTTACAGCAAATAAAAACTTTTTAATGGCACTTCAAAGTATTTTATATTGTTCTATATTTGGATTGTGCACAAATGTGACATTGTAACAATACTCAGAGGACTGCTCTCTAAATGAGGACCTTCAACATGGTCTCGTTGTGTCATCTTTTTAAACCATTCATGTGGCAAAAACAAAAGAAATGTTCATCAATTGTAGGAAAAATCCCACTGTCGTATTCTTTGAGGCTGGTGCAACATTGTGACTAATAAATACTGGATGATCAATACTGGCTACTATTGACTATTGTTGTTCAAATATTTTCTGACAGACCAAGTTTGGTGAAAATTGATACAATGTATATAATGTTTCTTGTCAAGTTATTATGACAGTAAACTCCAAATGTCTTTGAAGTTTGATCACTCACGACACTCATCACATGACCAACTCTGCATTTGCACAGATGTTTGGATGAAAGACAAATAACTGAAAAACAAAGTGGAAAAGCACAATATTTTCCTCTGAAATGTAGTGGAGAGAAAGTATAAATGCCATAAAAATACATCAAGTCATATGAAAATAAGTCACAAGTACCTCTGAAGTAAACTAAAATACAGCACTTGTAAATGTTATGCAAGTTTAAAATATTAACATTCACATAATATTTAACAAATACTGAATATTGTAAATGCAGTTTGTTTCATTACTTCACCAATATATCAGCCAGATTTGAGTCATTATAGTGTCATTCAAATTATTCTGACAGTTCATGTTTGGTGAAAATTGTTGCAAATTACGTGATGTTTTGTTCTGTCAAGTTATGATAAAAGACTCAAACTCAGACTTTAGACAAATACTGAGTGATAGAGTAAGTATAGATATTAAAAACTTATAAAAGGCAGTGGAGTAAAAAGGACAATGTTTCCTTTTGATATGTAGCAAAAAGTATAAACAAGGAGAAAATGCCAATAGACAATATTTACATCTCTCACAGGAGCAACTCTGTGTTTTGAAAAACCTCATCAGGTGACACTTGATGTTCCAGTTTTTTACCATGATGAATTTCATCATTACATCAAGTACGAGTCTGATCACAGCCACTCATCAGTTTGATCACAGACGCTGAAACAGTCACTTCACTGAAAAGCTCGTTTCAATCTTTACATTCACAGTTTATTTTGCAGCTCATGTAAACAATAAAAAAAAATAATCACAAATATACAAAACATTTTCAAGTAGCACATCTCACATATCCTGGAATATAAAAACTAAAGTCCTGTGTGTGGGGTTGTTGATCTTTATCTCACACTTGTAAAGAAACAAAGTCACGTTCTTCCACCTGAACCCGCCTCTGGTTCCTCTCAGCAGCAGCTCCACATCTCCTTCTCTGGTCTTTGCTTGTTCGCCACTTTAAATGACCCTCCGTACACCGGGGAGTTCACCGCCGAGGGATTCTTCTGTCTCTTCAGCTTGGCGCCGACGGCAGCGACGACGTCCTCCACTTGGTCCTGCTGGTATGGCGCCACCTTGTCGCCTCGTCGCCCGTTCACGCTCCTCTTGGGCGGGTTCTTGGCCGACGTCTCGAAGAACATCATGCCGTGAGCTTTGGCGAAGCCCAGCGCCCGCTCCTGGCTCACCTGGCTGTCCGACCTTCTGGGGTCACGGAGGTCACTCTTATTCCCCACCAGGAACCTGAAAGAGGAAGAGGAGGGTGATGAAGAAGTACTATCTCGATGTAGAAGCACACGCAGACTGCTGATGGAGTTACCTGGGTATTTCCTGTCCCAGGGAGTTTTGCCGGCACTCCTCCACCCACGAGGCGAGTCCACAGAAGCTGGCGGGACAGGTGACGTCATAGATGAAGAGCACCGCGTGGACGTTTCGGTAGTAGTGCTGCACCATGGACTTCCGGAAACGCTCCTGTCCCGCCGTGTCCCACAGCTGCAGCTGGAAGTAACATTAAAATCAAAACCAGAAAAGTGAGAGCGTGACACGCAGGGCTGGCTCTGGCGGGGAGGTGGCAGACACACAAAGAGGAAACGAGATACAGAGAGGAAAAGAAATCATGTGTTGAAATACCCCAAACACACACACAATGTAACACACACACACACACACACACACACACACAGACACAGTGAGTCACCACTGAGGGGAACAAAGAGACAGAATAAACAAGTCAATCTGATCGAAGTCAGATCTCTCCTCAAAGTTTTGTGGAAGTTTTCAGGAATAAAACTCAGTCACTAAACTCTCCCATTCAAATAAACAACACACTACGTACACAAAAACACACAAACAAAATGTAGGTGAACAAAGTAACTTTCAGACTGTCCATGCTTTGAAGAATCTTTGTTTCATCTCTGGATAAAATCTTTTAAAAAGGATCCTTACAGATGATGTCGCTCATGAAGAGTGTGACTTCATTTCCCTCAGTGTCCCACATTTGTCTTTATTTAGTCGGAAACTGTTTTGAACTTGATTGATTTGAGATTTGACATCGATAGTTCAGCTTACACATCAGACTCTTAAACGGACTGGACTGTGTTGTTAATACTGAGATTATATTTCTGGGAGAAGAACAACTTCTGAGAACATTTGCACATCTCCATAATTTAACTACCGTATTTTCTGGACTATTGAGAGCTCCTGTCTATAAGCCGCTAATGAATTTATTCGAACAGTTTCATGTGGTCCACTCCGACCGGGTCTAACGATGCTAAATGTATCGGCGGCATGGAGCTTGCTAGCTTGTAAAAAGCTAACGAGCTTCGTACCGCCGATACATGAGAAACACCGGTGTTTAAGTTCAAAGCGTCGGAAAAAAGTAGCGGCTTATAGTCCGGAAAATATGGTAGTTATTTTATTACTGTCTCTATCTATCCATCCATGGCTTTAAAACTGAACTGAATAAAGAATTTTGACTTTGTTTTTGAGATTCGGTTTGGACTTGGTGTCTTCATTTCACTTGTTTTTGCCTGAGACCTGCACGACCTCTGACCTGCCATAAAATCACTGAAACCGGGTAAGTTATCTATCTTATCTTTGATCTTAATGAACTTGAGAACTCTAAAATGAACAGAAACCCCACACAGATACATGCATGGATCAGTAGCTTGTAATACTGAGAGTAATGCAGTAAAGCAGTAAGATGCAGCAGGCGCCTGAGGAGGCAGCAGATACAGATGTGTTGCAGATTCTGCAGCGAGTAATTTAACAACAGCCTCAGTGTGGAGCTTCCACGTGCTGAGCCCCCGTGATGTCAGAGCATTTCAAACACAAACATTTAAAATAGCGACCTTCCTGAAATCTCCCATGATGGGGGAACTCTGCTTCAGGACAGATTTTTACAGATGATATCTTATGGTTGCACAAGCTCTTTTATTTCCAAACATTCATGAATCATTAGTTTATGTTACTCTCAATCCATCTCTTTAAACATGTCCTGGGATTGGCTGGTGTGCTGCTGAGATTTGATTTGAGACTGAGTTTAAACTGAGACTTGGTAGACTGGAGCTTGGTTGACATAAGACTTGACTCAACTAACTTCATGTTCACCTTAAAACTTGTAAATTGTTTGAGGCTTCACTCAATCAGCTTGAAATTTACTGTGACTGACCCGACAGCAACATAACGTTACTGTGCTCGGCCTGGATACAAATACTTGAACCCACCTCCTCGCTCCAGACCACAGTCAGGATATAAAAACAGATAAAGCAACCAGAGCTAAAAAATTATGTTAACGTGCAAGTGGAAAAATGTGCAATACCTCCGACAGCCACTAGATGTAGCTCCAATTGTCGTCAATTCAAAAATTAATTTTCAATCCTGAAATATTCAGTCAATACATATTTTCCCACAAGTCACTCTGATGTCATTAGATAAAGTCAGCTCTTCCTCTCAGTGATCTGGTCCATCTGAAAATCATCTCATCATTGAGGAGATTTTAGGCTGAGAGAAGATGAAGATTTAGGGGCGGGGTTAATTTGATCGACAGGTTTAGTCTCCAATGAGATCAGTTCTGAAATTGAGTTTCATACTCATTGGGCAGTGACCTTGAGTTCAAGGGTCAGACCCGCCTGCTCACTCCTTCCTTTTTGTCCAAATATGGTCACTTCTGGCTCCAAAAAAACCAACATGGTGACGTTCAAATGCACAAACCAACCAGTGATGCCACGTCCATTCAGTCTCTGCTCTGGACACAAATACACACACACTCACTCCAGACAATTACAAAGCAGCTGCCAGGTCACTACAAATGTTCAGGACAGTGGTGCATACAGCCATCAAAAGTGAAGTGACTTCAGTGATGTCATTTAACTGAATAGCCACTAGTGGGAAAACTGCAAAAATCATCTTCAGCTTTTGGGCCCCAGTGTTCTGCAGTGTCAACACTTACACCAGGGAGTCTGGGTTTGGACTGAAACTCAGGTGACTCGACACTTATCCTGAGGGACTTCAGGACTGTCCTAAAACCTCTGTAGTCCACCAGAGACTTGATGTGAGAGTTGACTCAGACATCCACTCACACATAAGACTCTGGGATGTTGTTAAGTTGAACAACACACACACACACACACACACACACACACACACTTTAACACACGTGGACACCCCCGGTTCCCTTGTTATTAATTTAACCCGCTGGAAATGAAGCAGAAGACTCCTAAGGTTGTAAACAAATGATCGTGCACCACAGAGACACTTCCTCTGTCATGTGGCCGTTTCAAACACTCAGGAAACAGCAAAGACCAACTAACGACCAGAGTTTTAATAAAAACCAGAATCACTTGAATAAACAGAGACTCTGACTGAGGAGAGTCTGAAGTGATTTAGATGAATTCATGAGGAACAGATGACACGCCACTGAAATGAAGCTTCACGGTGCCTGAAGTCTGCAAACACAAGCAGCTCAGCTGATTTTCTGCCATCCGGAGAATTTTCAGTCATCCAGCCTGAGACAAATACAGCCTGTGTAAATTCAGAGGAGCCACGCTGCAGTTAGACCATTAAAAAATGTAAAGTTGGATAAAGTTACTGTTAAGACTCTATAACAATCTGGTCTCTTGAACAACTGCTGGTGATCAACTGACCAAAATGATTGTGAAAACCACTTAAAACATTAAAGTGTCTGAGACTTTTCAAAATAAAAGCTGGTTGGCTTAATTTCAGCTGTGCGTAAAAATGGCTTTTCAGGCTTTTCAGTACCGTCTTGAGCATCGAGATCCTGTCACTCACTTCATTCTTCTGTCGTTTTAAGTGATGCACAAACTCCATCAGTTACCTTAATTCTCTCTCCATCAACATCCAGCAGCCTCTCGCGGAAGTCCACGCCGATGGTGGCCTCCACTCTGCTGGGGAACTCTCCGGCGCACAGTCGGTGCGTCAGGCAGGTTTTTCCCACACCGGAGTCTCCGATCACCAGCACTTTGAAAGTCCGACAGCGAGTCAGGAGAGAGGATACACTCCCCAGAGAGCTGGAAAACTCGAGAGATGACTCCATTTCCCCGCCGTTCACAGTAACAGCAATGCGTAAAAGGAAAAGAAACGCGCTTGGATTAAGACCCCGTCTCTAAAGATGCAGATTTAATCCCAAAACGCTTTGCGTGGTTTCATGTAAACTTTCCTCCAGAGCGTGAACCAGCGTGGGTGTGAGGAGGAGGGTGAGGAGGAGGAGGTCCTGGCATTTCCTGGTGTGCGTTTCATTTGACAGCCTGGTGATGATTGGAAGGGAGGAGGAGAGATCATCAAGTCAGCACGTGGCCTTTCTTTCTAGGTAGATGAACATGATTGCTTCATTGAGGTTCCCACACACACGCGCACTGATTATGGCAACTGAACAGTTACGAAAACTTTTGCCTATTTAACTTCAAACTGTACTTCTGTATCAGGTACCACGCGCTTGTTTGGAAATACTTTTGTTCCTCAACTTTTGTTATTTGCTGAGGAAAAACGGTTTCTGCAGATTGTTGCTAAACACAGAACTACTTTTCTCACTAAGGAACTGATCTTCAAACAATCACACTCATGCCCACTGCCGCTCATCCTCTCATCCAATCACCTGCCGCAGGTGCAGCTCGGTGCTGCCTCCTGCTGGTGGACTCGGTGTACCACAGCAGGCTTCTCTGCGTCCTGCTGCTCCCCTGTCAGACCCTCACCGCCATCAGGTAACAGCCGCGTGCGTTTCTTCAGGTTAAGCCACATGTGAGCTACTTAATGCAAATATTGAAGCATTCTCAGCTCGTGACAACCACCTAAAAACTTAATTGCATTATGTATCTTAACTGTCTTATATTATTTGTAACAATAAATAATATTCCTGTGTCGGTTTGACTCGGTGCCTTTTAATCTTCCAAAAGTTGTCGGAAACCTAGCAAAACAAAAAACTAAAACACAGGACTTATGTGCACTTTCTGACACTTTGCAAGTTTTATATTAGAGGGAATATAGTGTGTGTGTTTGTGAATACTGTGAAATATTTCAGATTCACACGGGGAAGTGGTGTTTAAATTTGATATTTCTGACCTATTTGTGCTTCACTTTCACAGTCAGATGAACCCAACAAAGTCTCATCTCTGTGATTTCATGTTGACACTAATGAATGACAGCAGAGGTTATTTCATACATAATATTGAATTTAAAAAAAACTAAATCCACAATTTTTTAAACTCTAAAAAGCATCAATTTCACCAAATACTGGCACCAACTACAAACGACAATGCAGCTGATGAAGAGAAAGATACTAAATTCTTCTCACAAAATAAATGAATTTCCAGGTAGAACATGGTGGAAAGATCAATTTCTCTCTAACACACAAACCAAAAACTTTCCAAGATTCATTGTATTAATTAATTTCCAGAGACAGTCGTTATCACAATAATCCAATTAAATCTGTGATTGATTGTCCTGCTCAGATTTATATTTGACTGGTGCCTCTGTGAGGACAAACATTCTGATTATGAAAGTAACTTTTCAGGCAACATGTAAACAATGTAACAATATATCCTTCAAACTGGGCCTAAATATTGCTGTAAACACTTGTGGGTGGAGATTTGTTTGTAGTCAAAAATAAACCTGAATTACATAATACAAATATTTGGGAATGTAACTTACAAGTGAAGACTCTTAAACTCTCACACTGGAAATTTGGCGAGAAAACATCAGATTCAACCTCATTTATTTGAGGTTTTTGATAAATATTGAACAAACTTGCAAAGCAGATCAGTGTCCAAACACCAGCACCTCAGTGAGATCAACACAATCTGAAGATACAAAACTCAAGCAGTCAGTGTTTTTTTTTTCTTTTGGTTTTAATACAAAAATCCAGAGATATCATACATCACCATCTCAGATTTCATCTTTCACATTAGAACCCAAATTAGAGGAAAAAGGGGAAGAAAAGAAGATTATTGAAGAAAAACAAAAAACAGGGCAGAGAAGAAGAAGTTGCTTCCAGATGTTCGTACGTTTTCTCGGTTCGTAACAAGTTTTCCGATGCAGATTTCTGACCTTTTCGAGGAGCCGTGTTCGTATGAGAGCTCCGAGTCCGTGTACATGCAGATAAAACCACTTCCTATCAACAACAAGTGAGTCTGTCCGTGTAACTGCTTCAACCTCATCGCCACTGATCCGGTCTGGACTGGAAGGTGTGTCTATTGGTATTGCTTAGGGTTGATCCGTGTCTCTCTCAGGACTATGTTAAAAAAACAAAAAGTTAAGAGTAGCAGTGTATTTGAAATGGAGCGCAACACGACTTCTTTACAGTTTTTATTCTGTGCTACGAGGTGCTCCGTAGAAAACAGACAGAGGAGTATAGTATATTCCCAAGTTGGAACCAGGAACCGTGAGGGAAGCACATTCTGATGGAGGGAACCGTTCTCGTGTTGTGAGGTTGCTCCTCACAGCGTCCACGGCGCCGTGCAGTGGGTCATCAGCGGTTTATACTGGAGCGAGTGTTACAGCAGATACAGATACACCTGTGGGTGGGTCGTCGCTGCCGGACCCCTTCTTGGCTTTCTGCTTCGGAGCTCAGACCCACTCCGCTCAAACTCCTGCGTCCTGTTTATCCATTTAAATTAGATTTTCTTTTAAAATAAGGGGAGCACAGTGTGCGATGGAGTCGGAGCGGCGCTGAGTCGAACCCGAGTGGTTATCGATCGTCTGTTATTGAGGAAACGAGCGGTCCGTGTCCGTCTGACCGTCTGTCACAGTTTGTCCTGACTATTTATTTTCAGATTCAGCACGGGTGTCAACTCTGTTAAAAAAAAAAAAAATAAAGTAAAATGTTTGTTCTGTTCCTCTTCCCCTCTTTCTCACAAATATACACACATGCACGCACACAAACACACACACGCCCTCAACACACACACACAGTCCTGATTTTCACCCATGTGGGAGACAGCCAAGCCAAGCCAAGCCATGCCAGGTCAGACCTGATTGAGCCGAGCCCCGAGGACGAAAAGCACCCAACATTTTCGCTTTCCCGTGTCTGGCTCTACAGAATGGCTGCCAGGCGTACCACAAGGCTCCGTGCTCGGCCTACTTCCTTTTTTTTATTATTCTCCTCTTCCTCGTTCCGCCGTTGTTCAGTCGCGCTCACATCTCGTTGGCTAGCTCCTCCGTTTCCGTGGACACGTCTCCGTTGGCGATCTTGGTGTTCTCCTCGTATCCGGGCGGCATGAAAGCTAACGTGTAGGGGTAAAGCTTGTGACACTCGGCGCGGTACGACTCGCCGTGCTCCTTGCAGTCGCCCAGGACGCCACTCCGAAGACAATCCAGGACCTCTGTGCAGATCTGTCCACGAGACAGAAGGACGGACATTAGATCAAAAAAATAAATAAGTAAATCTACCTTCATTTAAATCCCTGAAAGTTTATTATATTCACTAAGAATGTGAATTAAACCTGTAGATTTATTTTAGTTCTGGCCTTTAGCAGAGACCTGTATTTGATAAATCCTTGAATCGTGGCCTTTGACCTAAACTGCAGAAGTATTCAGCCTCAATCTGAGGCCAGCTTGGATTAGAGGCAGGACTTTAGTTCTACTTCCTGTGTTTGATAAGTTTACCTTGTCGTGTTTTAGTACGCAGCCTCATTTTAAAGCTTCAAACGGGGCAGATATGGAGAAGATTAAAACATGAAAGCGACTGAGTTGTGGGATTGATACAAACTCTGCACGTTCTTTAACCATTTCAAAATAAAAGCCCACTGTGGCTGGTTCAGTGGACAGAAAGGCTTCATTTCTTAACCAGGATTTTAAATTTGCAGGAACGCTTTGTTTTATTTATTCACTGTGGTTTTATCTCCAGTCTGTATTTGGGGTCTGGACTTTATTAGGCTTTAAATTAAACATCAGTTTTTATCTGAGGCTAAGTGTTGAATCCTTCAGATGTAAAACAGACACATGAGAATCTCTGATCAGAGACTTCAACTAAATAACTTTTGAAATTGGGTATTTTATGAGGCCATCCCTAATCCTTATTATATATAAATACATAAATAAAAATAAAGGAACCAGGGAAAATTGTTACTTAAATGAGATTTTTTTTTTTGTTTTATTCTCGCCAATTTAAAACTTTAATCTGGTTTTACATGTGATCTGTCTTTTCTCCGGTCATCATATTTAGTGGTTTGTTGTTGTCTTGCAGTAATGATCCAGGATGAGAAGGTACCTGTATGGTTCTGTTGTTCAGTGACTCGTCCAGTGCAGTGGCCAGTTCTGCTGCTTTTGTTTCCGTTGATGAATCCAGATAAACCATCATCTTAGCAGCTGCAGGAAGAAGACGGAGAGATGGAGTCAGTCCATGGAGGGAAATTAAATCTCTGGATTCAACTGATTGTATCGTGAATGTTGGGACATCTTACCAGCCAGTCGGTGTGGTATGGAGTTGGAGTGCTTGGTGAGGTAGGCCTGGTTGAAGCTCTTAGCGTTGCTGTCTCCGAACAGCCGGGTGATCTCCTGCTTCAGCACCGTCCTGACCACCTCCGGCAGCTCCTTGCTCTCCGAAACTGAAAAGTAGAGAAACGAGGGAAGTAAGTAAGCGTTCAAATGATAAGAGGAGGAGGAGGAGGTGGTGGTGGTGGTGATGATTTACCTCCTTTAAAGAAGCGTACTAGACACTGGTGTAGCCACGGGTGGTCGGGGTCAATGGCCAACGCTCTCTTCACCGATTGCAGCATCAACAGGTATTTTTCTGGAAGGAGGAGACAGATTGTGAAAGTGTGAAGGCGAAATTAAACAACAACAAACAAAGGTATTTTTTCAATGAGCCAACCTTTCCTGAAGTAGATCTCGAAGGCCAGTAGGTGTGTGTCAATCTTGTCTTTGACCAGATGTTTGAGAGGCATCAGGAACTTCACAGCTTCTTCCAGTGGATTTTCTACCTGGAAACACAAAGTGACAAAACATCAAGACTCAGGAGCCAATCAGACGAGTCAGATCTGCTCGATTATATTTCCTGGTCACTCACCTTAACCAGTTTGTCAGGAATGAGCTCCTCTTTGGGTCCTCCGATCTCCTCGTCGTCATCCTCCTTCTTCTTCTTCTGGTTCTTGAGTTGCTTCTCCTTCTCGGCGTTCTTCTTCTCCTCCTCCAGCTGGGCCTTCTTCTGGGCTCTCCGCTGTTTGTTCCTCAGCTTCTTCAGCTCTTTGTCCGAGAGGTTAGCTGCAGGAGAGGGGCCAGAAGGGTGGTGTTAGCGAAGGACTGAACATACTTAGCTCCTGAGATGATCTCCAGACGGGATAACTCACCGGTGTCGGCCTGCAGCTCTTTGCTGTCGTCGGTCAGGGGATTGTCGTGGAGGCTCAGGTAGATCTGGATGGCCGTGACGGCGGCCTTGTAGTAGAAGGGATGCATCCGCAGCACGTCCTCCAGCTTCAGTAGGTCGACGTAGGAGCGTAGCGTCATCTTCCTCATGCAGTAGGTGTGGAAGTCGAACTGGTCGTCCGTGATCTCCACAAAATGCTGATGGGAAGTGGAGTCGTTTTCAAACAAGACATAATTATGCAGCAAGTAAACCATGTATCCTCAAACAGTGGCTGAAGCCTTTTATTTACCTAAACCACAGAAGGAAACAGGTGTTTATATTTGAGGCTGATTTGTATTAAAGGTGAGACTTTATTTTGAATTTCCTCTGAAGAGTTTGACTACAGTGCTTTTCCACTACATGGTACCAGCTCGCCTCAGTAGCACCTCCATTACAGAGGATAGTCCCGCCTCCATGGAGCTGGTCGTCAGGTGAAGGAGGAGAAAGTTCATGAAGTAATCTTCACAATGACTGTGGTGGTGTCACAGGAAGCAGTTTTAACTTTAACTTCAAGTTAGAGCCTGGTCAAAAACTTGTCAGAGACGTGAGGTCCTGCTACAACCTCCGACAGCTGTTCCACCGACCGGCCAATCAGAGCTCGGGATCCTGCTGACGTTTTATTATCATTTTAACTTTGCAGTAAAGCCTGGTACTGCACCTTGGATCTTTTCAGAGCAGGTACTAGAAAAATGGCACGAGGTACTTTTTCCTAAAAAAAAACCAAACCACACCGAGTCGAGCCGAGCAGGTACCATGTAGTGGAAAAGCCCCATCAGTCAGATTTCAGTATGAAGCCTCAATTTAATGGTTCAAAACATAAAGGTTTATTAATATGAACTCTACGTTTTCTGAAACAACTTCAAAATAAAAGCCCTTTCACTGCGAACAAAACCCTTCAATTCATCACCAGGCTTTTATTGTGAAATATCTGCAGTAACACTGTGTCTATAAAGCCATTTTTATTTGACCTTGGTTTATTTAGTGTCCGATTGTGATTAGAGACCCGGGAGACACGGTAAGTCCTGACAGGAGAGACTCACCCTTTCGATCTCGTGACACTTCTTCAGAGCGTCTCCAAACTTGTTCATGCCTTTGTAGGCGAGTGCACATTCAGTCTGGAACCACATGCACTGCATCTCGTTCAGGTTCTCCACCGCTGACGCTCCCTCCTGAAAAAAACAACACAACACAAGACACAGAGACATGTGTGAGAGCAGCGACGGACAAAACATCCTCAGTTATTACATCAACTAAACCTCCTCTGACACTCGACGCTGTGTGTGAACTCATCTGTAGATTGTTTTATTAAAAGAGACCAAGATACCTCAGCATCTTTAGCTGAAACTCAGTGAAATAAATAATTTAGTTTGTATTATTAACAGGAAGTGAACTAGAAAACTAAATCAAATCATTGTCATGGACACTTTGGATTTAAAAACACCAATAAAACAAATTTATTTGCATTATGGCTCAATAATAATAGATTTATACATAAATGTGGATTAAATGTCACAGACAACTTGTTTAAAACTATTTAACTGAATTTGGATAAATGAAATGTAGATATGTAGTAAATCTGAAACATTTTCTGTGTGAAAACCAGTAAAAACCTCAAAACATCTGAATTTATTCCTCAGAAATTTACAATCTTATAGAATTGGGGGATAAATTTGTTGATTTACTCTCAATAATATTCATCATGATTTCTGGTAAATTACCAACTTCAATTTCAAAATATTACATTTGTATCACTGGAATAAAATGTCATTTCAAAGTATATCATACAAGAAAGTAGAGATCCCACATATTTACACTCAGCCAAAGAAACAATGTCAAACCTGTTTTCTACAACAACTCATGTTGCTTTTATCTTTCATTTCCAGGACTGGAAAATACATCTAAGAATTCACAGGTTTTGTAGGAACCCTGCTGGTGGACATTTGTCTTTAAAGTGAGAAACAGTAACCTTAAAAAAAGCCTTTAATACATTTTATCATTATTACTTTCCACTTGTGTTTTACTGTGATAAACAGTCTGTGGCTCCCGCTCTGATAAACAAACACCCACACAGTGAAGTGACCTACATTATGAGTAAATAAACCCTCTTCAGTAATATTAAGATGGATGTTGTAAACGAGCTGTTACTGCAGACGTCTCGCGTGTTTAATCCATCAGGTGTAAGTGGATCTACTCCGTCCTCAGTGGAAATCAAAGACTGTCCAGACGGTACCAATCGTTTGAAAGTGAAATCTAACAGCAGAGATGCAGCATTTTGTTGTGACATTTTCACACGGTTTTCCTCACCCGTGTGAACTTGGAGCACATTTCCTCGGCCTCTTTGATCATCCCCGCCTTCAGCATGTACTTGGCACACTTGGAGTTGATGAATCTGTCTGCGGTGTCCAGAGCCTGGGCCTCATCCATCCACTGAGCAGCCTCTCTGATGTTCCCAGCATGCTGTGGGAGTGAAAAGGTCAGGATCTCGAGGTGACAGCGACACTCATGACTCTGAAGACAGTAAACAGCCGTGCGAACGTGCGGCGTACGTTACCTTGTAGATCTTGGCTTTGATGAGGAAGAGCTCGATGAGCGTGGGCGTGCTCTCGATGGCGGCGTTAATGTATTCGAGGGACAGTGTCTGCTGGCCGATCATGTCGTAGTGCTGCGCCAGGAAATACTGCACCCAGAGCAACGTGGTCGGAGGCTCCTCCTTCCCGTCATCTGCAAGAAGCAGATTCAGTCATTAGACAGTTAAACCCTCACAGCTGGTCGAAGCATCATAACATCAGCCAACGAGTTGCCTTCACATATAACACAGGCCTGTGCTGTACCCGTTTATAAATCTCTTCCTAAAACACACTTTCTCAGTTTGGGTTTTGGCACAAAACAAGAGGGTGACATTATTTTTTCTTAAACAGATTTCATATATCTGCTGGAATTTTAATTGGTTTTATTATTTTAAATGTTTTTATTGTTTTACCTTGTAGCACTTTTGTTAATCTGGTAGTATATATAGTGCAATATAAATAAAGTTGCAGTTGCATAGACTGTGTATAGTAATGGACGAAGCAGCCGGGGCTCAGAAATGTGAGGGAGAAAAAATGCAATACTCCCAATGGCCACTAGATGCTGACCCCAAAATACTCCTGCGATTGACTTCAATTCAAAAATAAAAATGATGTCATTTTGTAACGTCAGCTCTTTGTATCAGTGATGTGGTGAAACATGTGAAATTAATTATCAATAAGGAGATATTAGCCTTCAAAAAGAGGAAGATTGAGGGGCGTGGTTAGTGTGATTGACAGCTCTGATCTCCAATGATTTACAGGTGGTTTTAGTTCAAGTTTTTTCCTTGATATTAAACATATTTCTTCTACTTATTCAGCCTCACAATAAGATAATATAACAAACAAGTTTGTATCTCTCTCTGGCTGCAGCTACTCATCATTACAGTTACAATTAGTTACATCCAATCAGAATGAAGCAACACAATGACAGGCTGTTCTTCAAAGAGAGGAGGATTTAGGGGGCGTGGTTAGTTTGACTGACAGCTCTGGTCTCCAGTGATTTACACCTGGTTTGGAGTTTCCTTCACCAGTGTTCTCAGGTTCAAAGGTTAGACCCGCCCCCTTACTCCTCCCTTCATATCCAAATATGGTCACTTCTGGCTGCAACCCCCCCAACACGGCCACATTTAACTGCGAGTCCACAAACCAACAGGTAGGGTCATGTTAGCATCGTCCATCCTATACACAGTCTATGCATCCTCCTCCTCATCGGGTTTTTTTTCCTCACCGTTCTGGCTGAACATTCGACAGCTTTTTAACGAGGTCTCGTAGCTGACCACCAGCTCCTCGATTATCGCCACCTGCGAAGAGGAGATGAAGTTACACATCTGCGAGGAGATAACCGATACACTAAAATCTTTATCCCTCGGTTTGACATCACTTTCTCCGGCGTGTTACGTAAGACGGGTTTTAAAATGTCACTGCAGTTTAGATTTAGACCCGTCATCTCACATCTGTAACGACGGAGCCGTCACCTTTTCTTTGTCGTTGTACAGAGATTTGAGCGTGGTGAAGACGGGCGGGCAGCCTTTACTGAAGTTCATCCTCAGATACCTGTCCAGACACTCTCTGAACTTCTCACCTGCAAAGAAACAAAAACATCATCACCTGACTTTCAAAGTTAAAGTAAAGCAAGTAGCTGCTAGCTTGTTTGTGTTTTTCCCCGACTCTCGTGTACAACTGGACACATACCAGACAGGAAATTGAGCGGCAGCCGGCGAGGAACCAGCCCTTTGGGAAACTTCTCCCAGGCCTCCTCATAGATCTTGTGTCTCTCTTCTACACTGCCTGAAAATAAAAACAACAAAACACGTTAGTCAGCAGTTCTGCCTCATGTAAATAAAAATGAGGCTGGTGTTTCTGATCACACATCGTACCTGGCTTCAGGGCGTTCTCCAGTCCGTGGTAATAGGACCAGTTCTCCGGGTTCCTCTCCTGCAGACGACGGTAGACTTCTGTCGCCTCGTCCAGACGCTCCAGCTGCAACAGTAACTCTCCTACAGAAACACAGGACACACACAGAGCGTCACCATCAACTGATAAACCAAACGTTAAGTAACATTTTGCAGCAGCTCGATATAATAAAAACAGTCTGAGCAAAGATAAAATGATTAAAGTTTTATGAATGAAACTGGCTTGAAATCCTTTCAGTGAAATGCAACAAGTACAAAGCAACAAGACAGCAAAGCCTCATGATCTGTTGAACAAACTGTGCATCGTCAAATAGTGACTGAGGCTGGGAACAGGCCTCAATCTGAGGCCGGCTCGTATTAGAGGCAGGACTTTATTTCTCATTTCCTCTTTTTGATGAATTTGATTAAGTACACAGCCTCATATTGGACACTTTAAATTGAAGCTGGAGTGGTGCAATCAAATCATTAAAGTTACTGCGGTTAATGCAATCAGAACATGACGTCATTTCAAAATAAAAGCCTATTACTAGGATTACAGTGGACAGAATCACTTCCTTCCTGTGTGTTCTTCAACCTTAGAAGAATTAACATCAACACTTGTGACATATTAAGGACTTGAGTTAAACAATTATGTTATTGCCATGACTTTTTCTGCTTTATTAAGTTTACTATCTGGTCTGAAGGTCTCACCTCGTGTCTCCTCCACCGCCAGTTTATCACAGATCTGCTTCTCGTAGTTGCACAGATGCTCGAGCGCCTCCTTGTACAGACCCGCTTCTCTCAGGACCTGGTTCTGGTACAGCAACAGCTCGCTGTACTCGTAATCGACTTTGTCAGGAGACGTCTGGACACAAAAACAAAGAAGCGAAGTGAGTCGGACGGATTTCTGCGTGTGCACTGTTCAGGAAACTCTGCATCATTCTCCCGTATACGTGCGATGGACTCGTCACATCACTGTTACGCAGATGGCACAAAGGTTACCTGATCAACCAGGCCCAACACGCTTTGAAAGAATACTTTACAAAGACGTGAGGGCCTGGAGCTGCACCGCTGTCTGTCATTTCGAGGGCGGGCTTAGCAAGCTGAGAGGGAACCAATCACAGAAGTCGAATGTGACGCACAAAGTGTGAGACGCTCGCGCGTGTAGCCGCACCACGAAAACAAACGAGTGGAGCTATGGCAAACGGAGGACAAAGGACTAACATTAATGACAGCTGTCGATTTTGTTCTTAAAAATTTACGGATACGAGGCGTGATTGCACACTCGGTTCAGATAGACCGAAGCTAGAGCAAACACTCGTACGGCAGCCATGTCCGACATTTTCAATGTTTTGATTTGGGAGAAGCTTGTTCCGGCTTCTGAGTATGACGCGTCAACAACAGGGGCATGTAATTGGTCCGTCCCAAAGTTTGCTCATGAAAAGACTGGCAATGCCTCCGGTGCCAGACCCTTCTGCATTCGAACAGAATGCAGGAGGGTCTGATTGGCCAGGCTG
>OOFC01015161.1:0-11799 GCA_900323345.1 Pseudochromis fuscus
CGGGTAGTCTCCTCCCGCTCCTCGTTGGTGGACAAAAATCCTAATTCAGTAAAGAATTGTGTCACGAGAGTTTAAAATAGTCGCCGTGTTACCATTAGCTTGCTAATGCTAGCTGCGGGGCGGGGCTAACTAGCCGCCTAATGCGACAGAAGCTGGCTGTGTGGCTAACTAGCTTCAGCTAACGAAGCCAAACAGCTGTTTCGTGTCACTCAGATTGAACTCCGTTCAGTAAACACTTGTAAAAAACGCAGGATAAGAGATGAGATCCAGCCGGTGGCTCCGACAGGGAGCAGTCTAATGTTAGCTAGCCCACAGACTGCAGCGGCCAGTCCGCCATTTTAGCCCGGTAAACACCGCTGTGCAGAGTCGATGCGAGGCTGTCGGTAGCTGCTCAGGCTAACAGAAAGCAGAGCGAACATAAACGCATATGCCGCTGCGGGTGAGTGTGCCACACGGCTGCCGCATGCACCGGTGTGCGGTAGCTCTGCGGAGGCTGTAAGCTGCTGTCAGACATGCAGAGCGGCGGGGCTGTGCACCGGGATGGGAGCCGCCATCTTGCTGCTAACAGCAACCAAACAAAACACACGGCGCTGCTGGAAATGGCAGAGAAGCTAGGTGGCTAACGGCTAATGGGTAACAGCCGGCTCCGACACACCGAGGAGGGACTGCGGCCCATTAAATATTTAATAATTTATTAACGCCAGCTTATTACTAACAACTAATTAAGTATCAATCCAAACACCACTGACGATGTATTAAAAATAAATTGCAGGTTCATAAAAAAAATATTTAGTCTGAAAATATTTAATCAACATTTTTTATTTATTGCTGCAAACCTCCACCAGTCATCTTCTTTAAACTTAATATTGTGCTTTAATGAACAAATCCTTTTAAAAAGAAAAAAATCCAGTTAAATTCAGTAACAAGCCTACTGATTGTGGCAGTCATGGTTGGTTAGACAACTATAATTTCAAACAAATTACACGTCAAGTCAGAAATACATAATTTGAAAAGGGCTGCAACTGATATTCGTGTCATTTGATCAATTAAACATCAGACAGAAGGTTCACTGTCAAGTTTTAGTGAGGTGAGAACGAGAAAAGCACATGGATCTGAAAATCTCTGGTGTTTTATCTTTTAAAAATAAACTGTCAATATTGATGAATCAATTAATAAATTAAACCGAATGACTCAACAGTCATGATGCAGAAAATATTTCATTTAAAATGACACACACAAAACAAAGACAGGTTCTGTTATTGTCTACATATAAAATAATATAATATAAATGACAGATGTCTGACATTGAATGGCCAAATGATTGGTAGATCAATCATTAAAAAACAGACAATGGAAAAATTGTAACATCGGAACGTTTAAAGTTATGGTACACCTGGCGGGCGCCGCTTCCGGGTTCCTCGGCAGGTAAACACAGGTGATGGGCTCACCTTCCGGGTTCTTCGGCAGGTAAACACAGGTGACGGCCTCACCTGACGTCACACAGTCGCGTGTTATTCTCCCCATAGTTAGTCAAAACCAAAGATATATACAAGTTTTTTGTATACATCTATGGTCAAAACGGTGAAATTTAAAGAACACGGAATCTGGTGGCTGCTGCATGTCACATGCTAATCGTGTTATCCAAGCAGCATTATCAGTGTGGCTATGCTAACGCTAGCCCCAGTTTACAGTCAGTCGCACAGCTAATTGATGACCGGGAGATGAAAGATATTAAGAAACCCAAGCAGTCAATTGAAACACTTGGGACAGAATCTTGAGGGACTTTTCATGTCACCTAGACGAAACTAATATTAGAGACACCGTACAATAGTAAAGTGTTTAAACTTGTGAGTTGTTCTCTCTGCCGGCAGCCGGTGGGTTTGCTGTGGTCGCGAAACACGGTCATGAGTCTTTGGGGATTCCGGAGAGGCCACCGGGACAGCTTCAAGTGTTGCTATGACCCTCTGATGTTTGTAAAAACTAATAGTTAGCTCCGTGACCACATGTTTCCTGTTACATTATGAACGGTGCTAATGTTTGTTAGGCTTCATTAGTGTCTGGTTTGTTAGCAGCCGATGTTACTACTACATGATCAACCTTGTTTGTTATGGTTAAATTAGCAGAGTTTGCCGCAAACGAGTAGGGAGAATGCACCGCAGCACATCGTCACTCCAGCAGCTACTTAGCTAGCATTAGCGATTCATTTGAGATACGCTGGTTAGTTTCAGATAGCGGCTAACGGATGAGTAGCGAAGCCTGTCAGTCTCAGCTGATTCACTCTACCATAAACAAACAATAGCCGGTTGCAGTTTTACTTTGGAAAATTAAAAGCGATAATGCTAATGTTTAGCTAGCACTGACGGCCCTTTCCCTCAACAAACATGGCGCCGGTACCGTTAACCGATCTCATAGGCTGGAAAGTGTGGAGCAGAGCGCCCTGCCCGGCCCACAGTACTTACTCTGTAATTTCTCTCAGTTAAAGTCACACTGCGCTACAAACAGAAATGTTCACAGCGCCAATAATAAAACACATTAACTTCATCCTCTCATGCCACTCAGGACGACGCCATTTTTTCCCCCAACGTCACCGCGACCACAGCGCCGCGTGCTGGACACTCCCGCAGGCGCATCCATTTAAATTCTTTCAATCAAAATATGAAACAAAACCAGATGTATTTAATAAAACTCAAACATTAACATTTTCATTTGTGTTTCAAATGTAAAACATTATCAGACTTATTTAATACAACTGCAAAACAAAACTCACTGACAATATGAACACAATCTGTATTGTGTTTATTTTCAGTTCCTTAGAAATCTTTGTCATTAAATTAAAACATGTTTGTGCTTGTATTTACAAGCAGAAGCTAAATTTAAGAGGTTTGATACATACATGCATACATACACATCTATCTATCTATCTATGGAATTACGATAAAGGTTTTTGGTTGTCACGGTGGATGAAAAATTGAACTGGAAATCAAACATAATGATGTAAAGATAAAACTATCAAAACAATTGGTATATTACTTTAAGTGAAATATTCATTAGATAACAAAGCATTGTTGATGTTATATAACACATTGATTGTTCCTATATGTATTGTGGTGAAGTATAGGGAAATGCCTGTAAAACTCATACCCGGTCTATTTTTATTTTGCAAAAACAAGCCTTAAGAATAATCAGTGGAAAACAACACAGAGAACCAACGAATCTGTTATTTTTACAGCTGCAGTTGTTTAAATTTCACAAACTGGTAAATTACAGTATTCTACAAATTTTGTTTAAAGTTCACAATAAAACATTACCAATCAACATCCAAAAAAGGTTTGAAAAATGAGAAGCCAACATTTGGGGTTTTTCATCAATATGTGATTATTTTTACCCATTGTTTTAAGCTTTTCACCTAGTATTGTATTATTTATAGGTGGCATTTTGTTGTTTTTACCAACACTATATTTTTTTTAACCCAATGCAGGGTCAAAATAACAAATTAAAGGGTAAGAATGGCCAATCTTGTTAAATTAAGTCAGTATGTAGTCATTCCAGTATTGACTCACTTCTGGGTTAAAACAACAGAACATTTTTAATGTGTACAGTTGATCCTAAAATCTTCATGGGCAAATGAGCAAAAGCTGTTCAACAAATAGAGTAAAACCAGACTTTCCTCTGAAGTCTGGTTCTGTAACAACAGGAAATAAATGTACTCAGTTACTCTCCCCCTGTGGACTGACTGCAGTGGATGATGTCAGTTTTCCTATAGACACTAACTACATGCTGATGAGACTTTAATATATTATATCATCAGGATTTAATAATTGTTGGTGGGGAAGATGAAACAAAAAAAAGCGTTTAAAGACTCAGAAATGAAGACACAGCCACAGCCATGCTGAGTGTGTCCTATGGGAGAAACATGGTTTCAGAGCGCCACCTGGTGGCCTCCTGCAGCTTCTGACACAGCTTATTATATTTATTGTATCGTATCACATAACATCCACTGTGTGCATATGTGTATCTATGTGAATACTTATGTTTGCTGCTCGAACACCTTAATTTCCATTTGGGAATTAATACATAATAATCTCTCTTATCTTAAAGGTCCAGCTTCTTCATCACAAGTTGCTCATTTTCTGTGTTTTGCAACCACCATGTTTTCATGAGAACTGAAATACATTGAACAAATTAACATAGACCCTGTTCACATGTGGCTTTGAGATGCATCTCGGGCAATCAGATCACGAGTGGACATCCCAGACACATCTGTGTTCACACCTGTTTTTAACATGCGTCTCCAAACCATTCTGCTGACCACTTGTGTTCAGATGTCACTTTGGCGACATCAGGGCTGGCCACAGTTTTCATGTAACTGAGCAGAAGAGCACCAGATGTTGTAAACAGTTTGCACAATTAGCTAAAAGAAAGGAGAAAGTAAAATGATTCAAGAACTATTGTACATGCACGGCCTGTTGACAGTCTACCAGGTGTTTTCTGTCACATTCTTATTTATAAGGGATGCACCAGGGCACATTAGTGCCAAAGGATATGTGGTCACATGCATCCCAGACAACTAATGGGGATTGAGTCATCAGATCAATGCATCTCATTTACATTTGTATTTAGGGCTATCTGCTTGTGATCCGTTCACCTGAGACTCGTCTTAAAACTGTGAACAGGGCCATAAAGCTAACAGGATGGCATCTAAGAGGTATCTAACAATAATCCAAAAGATAGCTAACTTGCAAGAAGCTAACAGAAAACTGACAGTTAGCATGTACCACTAACATTATCGAGTAGCATTGTATGTAAGTTTTCTAGTAATGTTATCTAACTAGCTGTGAGGCTAACAATAGGCAACTATAAAGCTAATAGGATAGCTAAGAGGCAGCTAATGGTTATCCAAAAGGAAGCTAACCTGCAAGAAGTTAACAGGAAGCTAATGGAAAATTGACAAGGTGCTAATCAGAAGCTAGCAGGTGGTTATAAAAAGTTATTATAGTTGCACCTCATACTTCACCTCATACTACACCTCATACTAGACCTCATACTTCACCTCATACTGCACCTCATACTGTTGCTTTATTTTTATTTTTCTTCTATTTTTTTATTTTTTTATTTATTTTTTATCCAGTATCACTTATCTCATTATTATCTGGACACTTTATTTGTATATAGTCTTCTTTTTACTATTATATTATATATTTACCCTCATTCTATACTGTTTGCTTTACTACTGTGACACCTGAATTCCCCCTCTGGGGATTATTAAAGAAATATCTTATCTTATCTTATCTTATCTTATCTTATCTTAGTTAGCATGCAGTACGAGGGTATCTACTAACGTTAGCTAGCTAGCTGTGGTGTTTGGTTGTGTTTCTCAGTGGTCCAATTAAATTGCTCCAAACATTGTGTCCTGCCTACATATCCGAGAATCCATCATGATACAGAAGTCAGATCCTCTGGAGAGGATGTCTCAGTTTAAGGATCGATCTGAAATCAGAATTGTTCGGCTCCAGTTTCTGACCTCCATTGTTTGTACTGCGATTATTGTCTCCAGAAGATTCCAGGAATAATAAGAGCAAAGCAGCAAAGTCTCAGTGGGACCTGTAAGGTGATGAGATGTTCAGAGAGTGTACAGATAACAAACACACACCAGCGTCTGGTTTCTGTTGTCTTTATTAGTGGAATGGAATATACACCTCTGTGCTTTAATGCTGTTTTCTCCATCATCCATTCACCCTCCTCACGCTCCCTGAGACTGAACGTCAGGTGTTCTGCTCGGAGGCAAATGAAGTGCTGCTCGCCCTCTCATCACCACTCCCTCTCTGTGGTCCGGTCGACCTCAGACCACCGTGCCTCGTGGTGTTTGTCGTCCCGGTTTGACAGGGAGGGATCGAGAGTGTGACCTGGTGTGTGAACACCACCTCAGATGCTTCTCCACTGAGACATTTTCAAAATAAAAACAGCTGCTGGGACACTGAAAGAGCAACTTCACACACTGCTTTAACTGACTCTAAAACCTCTAATAGTGGGCAGGGCCTTCAGTCAGGTTCCAGACTCTATCAGAGGCAGGACTTTATTTCTATTTTCCTCAGTTTTTATCAGTTTAAAGTGTCAGATTTCAGTCCATTAACCCTTAAATGGGCAAGCAACTGTAAATACTTGGAACATTTAATTCATTGCTATTTTCTAATGTAGCTGGGCTAGAACAGCATTATTTTACAATTTTTTGTGCACTGAATGTTAACAACGTGGGAAAAAAAAGTTAAATACTAATTAAAACTTCACAAATATACCCTGTGGGAGAATCTCCCTGTTTTATATACTTATCCTACTGGATGACTGAGTATCAAAGTTGTGAAAACATAAGTCACTATTTTTCAGCAAGAATGAACAAAATTGTTCTGAAAACAGATTATTTTATCAAAGTCCTCTCAGAATGTAAAAAAATGAATAAATAGCAACACGTACTACACGGCCGGTGTAAAAGTGTTGGCATTAAATCACATGACCTGAGTAAAATGATCAAATCCTCCAAGATACTGATATTATTTAAGGGTTAAATTTACTGCTGTTAATACAAACTATAGACTTCCTGTAATAGATTGAAAATAAAAGCCTGGAATGGATGAAATCCTTTATTAATGACTGTGCTTTTACTGTGAAATATTTACAGACAGTGTTTTTTTCAAAGCCTAAATTTACAGTCCAGACTTTATTTGTCTATATTGACCACGGCCCTGGACATTATTACAGATCTAGAGTTTCAGTGGACAGAAACCTTTGAATTTTTAACTTGGCTTTTATTGTGAAATATTTACAGGCACGCTATTGTTTTTCTTCGGTCTGTATTTGGTAGAAATGTTTCCTGTTGTAAGGTTACAGCTACACTGAAACTCACCAACCCAGAGAACAGGATTTTGTGTGAAGTTGCCCTTTAAACATCCTGCTGGGATGTAACATAAGAATTAACACATTTACATAACACATTTTGACATGTGAGGCCAAAAACAACAACAACAACAACATTAATAAGAATCATAATAATGTTAAATACACAAAATAAGAATTAACATGAGCTCAGAGTCATTCATGCTGTTCACACTTATTTCCAGCAGCCGGTCCCCAAAAGTCCTTCCAGAATAAACAGCTGCGCCACAGCCCCTGTCCATTACCCACAATCCTCTGCATGAACACTCAGTTAATGCCACTTTGTTTTTAATATGGTGGACTCTTAGATAAATTACTACATACACTTAACTTCAAGTTCACCTGCTGCAAACTCACAAACCAGAAAAACTGCAGGAATGTAAAACTGCTGTTTAAAGTATAAAAGACCAGAAGGGACAAAAGTACATGAAACGGGTGATGGATCAACTTGAAAGTTACTTCAAGCCAAAATCACAAAAATATATTAAATTGGATTTTATAATCCTAATGAGCTTTTTCCAGCTGTAAAATGTCGTAATCAAAGATCCAGTAAGATGCCAATTTGTCTAACAGGGAGTGGTAATTAAAGATTATTTAAAAAGAAATGTACGTAGTACTAACTAATAATACTCTTGTAATGTAATATAGCTACTGTATATAGCTAGCTAACTATAGTGTTTGGTTGTGTTTCAATGGTCCAATTAAATTGTTCCAAATAGTTTGCCCCTGTTTTTCTTTCCTGTACTTTGGTGTGAAGTTAAATAAATGTTTCATAACAATAGTTGGTTTACGATACTGTCACAAAAAAGATGTAACGCTGCATGAAAGTCATTGCATTCTCATTCTTACAAACCAGGTAAAAATTATTTCTTTATATTACTCTTTTGGAGGAGGCTAACAAGAAGTGAACAGGAACTAGCGTAAAGCTAACATGATGGCTAAGAGGCAGCTAATGGTAATCCAAAAGGAACCTGTACTTTGTTAGAACAGTAGTTAGTACGTAGTATTAACTTTATGTAGTAACCTAGTATGTATGTTATCTACATCTAGTAAGGTTAGCTAGCTAGCTATGGTGACTGTACGAAAGCAGCTACATTTGTATTTTTAGAAATCATAGGAGGCTAACTACAAATCGTAGTTAGCCTCCTATGATTTGTATTTAGCCTCTATTGCAAGAGGCTAATAAGAAGCTATCAGTAATCAAAAAGGAAGCGAACTTGCAAGAAGTTAGCAGGAAGATTGACAGGATGCTAACTGGAAGGCTGACAGTATCTAGTACTAATGTTATCTCGTAACATAGTATGTAAGTGAACTAGTGAGACATTAGTTAGCTTAGCTAGCTATGGTGTTTGGTTGTGTTTTTGATTGTTTTTCAACTTCAACATTTCTCACTAAATCCCAGAAGTTCCACCATTTTCTAAATTTCTTCTTCAATTTTAACATTTTTCTCCTGAACTGCCCCCGGAGGTCTCAGCTGGTACTGCTCTAATTGGTCTTTCTGTGTGTAGCGTGAACGTAAACAAACCTTTGTGACTGTAAAGGAGAGGCTTTAACATGCAGTCTAACATCGGTGATTAGAATTTGTTGAATCTGCCACGATGTCGATGAGTTCATTTACCTAAACACCAGACTCAAACATCCAACTCAACATCTAGCTAGCTCGCTCCCATGCAAGTTTTGTTAGCTAATCTAAACATTCTACATAATCAGGTAATCTGAGAAACAAAGAAACAAACACAATCTGAACACAACAGATAGCACTGTACAAAATTTGCATCTGAGCTCTCAAAACTTGCAAGTATGTGACATTGGAGGACTTTTGTAATTCAGGAGAGTATCGTCCAGCCTCCTTGTGACCATCAATCACCATTTTAAGATTTTTTAAAGAAGCAGTTTTCCAGCATTAAATAGATTTTTCTGAGTTTTGAAACAGTGAGTGGAGGATTGTGGGTAATACAGCTGTGAGTCGCAGCTGCAGAAAGAAAAAAACATGTCGAACAACATGACGAAACAAACCAGCACTTCAGTCTCCGCCACCTCCCACTGTCCCTCTTTAAACTGCAGGAGAAAACAGATAAAATACCTATAACGGTATCCATGCATATTTGTGACTGCTCATCCTACAAACACACACACACCATACAAACACACACACACATACAAACACACACACCCGCCTGCTCTCTCTCACACACACACACACACACACACACTTTGCATTCTGGCGAGGAACATGCCCGAATGGTCTCATCGCTGATATAATCGGCTTGGTGGTGCGAACACTCATCTGGAAAGGTTCGGGGCGGGAATGAGGAAAACAAACCATTGACTGGCGGGAAGAAGAAAATAAGAGTCGTCATGCAAAAGAACAGATGATGAGATTTTCCCCTTTGTGTTGTTTTTTTTTCTCTTTTTTCTCTGATATGGTTGATAAGTTCCTATGATCAGTAGTGCTACTTCTACTGTACGAGGCTCATGCACGGAGGAACGCCAGGCGGTCGACTCCCATCTATCTTTTTCTTTTTTTTCTTTTATCTTTTTTGGTTTCAGGATTCGATTGGAAGATGCAGGTGAAAGTTTATGATACAAAATATGTTACAGTATGTACGTCTCGTCTTCAGTCTCGCACTCGCTCCTGAATGGTTCAAGGAAACGCTTCACCGGAGAGACGCGCTCGTGGCGGCCGAGGTGGTCGGGTGAGGCCCATGACGTGCACTCTGAGAAAAACAGGGAGGTCGTGGCTTTGAACACGTGTGACGCGGCGTTTTCATGGAGCAGCTTCGGTGGAAATTAGGAGTGTTCGGTTCCAGAAAGAGCTAACTCAACTAAATCAGCTCGTTTTAAAGGACCTTTCCACTTTATTTCTGCCTCCTGTGGTTCCCATTAGTGTGTCTGTGGTGTCTATTGTGAAACAAGTAGACCTGGAAACTGTCCATGATCCCCATGATCAACAAACCGAATACAACAACAAACCAGTAGATGAATACATCAGGTCAGACAGAAAGTATGTCCCAGATGGAGATCAGTGAAAGTTTAGTTTTCTTCGCTACTCGTTGTTTCCCTGAATCTCGACTGTTAGCATGTTAGCATGTCCCATACTGATGCAACCATGGACTGTACATTAGAGATGGACGTGGTCACCGTGACAACACCCATTGGTTCGTGGGCTCACATTTTGAAACCAGGAGTTTGGGTTTTGAACGTGGACGTTGTTTTTTAAGTGACCATGTTTTGATAAGTTAGGAGTGAGGGGGCTGGTCTGAACCTTGAACCCGAGGGTTACCATGGCAGCAAGTCAAATATAACAGCTTCTCTCTCCCCAAACAACAAAACAAACAGTGTTTTCATGTTTTTTTTGTCCTTTCGTCTTGTGTTGGAGTGTTTTTTGTACGTCTTTGTCGTGTTTACTTGTCTAGAAGTGCAGTGAAATAATGTGTTGGAACTGAATTACTCTTTAACGTTTACCATTGACTTCTATTCAGACTGATCAACAGATATCTATAATCAATTTCTGACAGTCAGAATGTTGATTTCTTACTAGTAAATATCTGTAACTTAAGTACAACTTTTACCATTGACTTCTATTTAAAATGATTGAATTTGGAGCCTGCATCTACTGGCCATTAGTGGTATTACACTTTTTTTCGTGTTGGTTTCATTTTTGAGACCTGGTGGCTACATCCATCTTTGACATACAGTCCATGGCACCACAACAGACACATTAATGGTTAAATGTGCAATTTACAAATTCCCAAACCACACGACGCCGCTGTGCTCTGCCCTAACCAGCTGCTGCCAGGAAACCGAAATAAACACACAAATACCCCCCCGCAACGCTCTAGACGCTCCGGATTCAAATCCACCATTTTTACCAAAGTGCACGTGGTCGGGACAGATTTGACCCCGCAAAGCGCCGCTTGCCGTCGCTTTAAGTTCCCACACTAAAATCTATTGCTCGTTATGTTCTCTCTCGCTCCGTGAAAAGATCACATAACAGATGGATTTTTTAGTTGCTTTACATTTTGTTCCCTGCAATAATTACTGTAGTTTTTAAACACACACATTATTACTGTTAGTATATTACTCTGTTCATTTGTTTGATGCTATTTTCCTGCTTGTTGTAATGTTGCATATTTTGAAAAGTAAAAGCTTTCGATCCTGGTGTGGCCGTCAGTGTCGCACTGACAGGAGCTACAGCCAAACCACACCACACAGTAATCCAGTCCAGGATACCTCGGTTCTCTTCGGGAGAGTCTGCCACCGCTCAGACCGGCTCAGCAACAGTGGTCTATCTTTGCGAGGAGGACGGTCAGACCCGGATCAAGTTTGCGTTCTGTGTCCAATTCATCAGTTTCAGCAGCATCACTGGGAAACACTTCCTCCACATTAGACTCAGTTAAAGCTCAAAAGTTCTCACTCGTGAAGTTCCACCGTGGCCTCGGATCTTCTTCACGTTGGTGGTGTTTGAGTTTAGACCAACAACCAATAAGCTTAAGAGGTCAAACACCGAACCCGCTGGAAACCTTCCTGGTGTGAGAAAAGCTAAAATACCAGTTGGTGCACAGTGCCTGTTTCCAACATGAGTAATCAAAAATGCTGGCGGCAGCAGGCTCCAAAGCCTCTGACGGGTGTTTGGGTTCCTGCAGATCATCTCCGTGTTTTAAAACCGGTCTACATGATCCTTCAGAGCTCCACAGTCCCTCAGATTCATTTCCAAGAGCTTCCCTTTCAAAATAAAATCATCCCAGCCGACAACAGACCGAGGAGACCGCTATCCAGACAGACCCCACAAAACCAGACGTGACGACCACGACTTGGGTTCAGGGCGTCTGGGAGTCTCGGCTGATCCGTCCTGGGTTTGTGCAGTGAGAT
>OOFC01015163.1:0-22319 GCA_900323345.1 Pseudochromis fuscus
TTGCAGCCTGCACTGGTAAGTTGAACTGCTCTCACGTCACATTTATTTGTTAGCATTTCCTAGCTTCACCTGTCGTACATCTGTGTACAGTAGGAGACAGCTATGCTACGCGTGTGTATGTTTGGCGTGTACTGCAGTAAGGCTTGCAAGCGTAGTAGCATCGCACTTACCATGCAGACACGTCCTGTAAGAGCCTCTGAATTCTCTCCGGTTCATCAGAAAATGCACTTTCCGGGTCGGACACAGGATCGTACTCGTAAGGCTGTACAACATCTTGTGTCGCCATCGCTCAAACGTGATAAAAAATAACTTTTTTTTCCAAAACAATGCAGCGAAAGTTGTAAATACGGCTTGGAGAAGCGGTGTTGTGATGACGTCATGGACAGCGTGCTGAAGGGGGAGAGTGTGAAAGGCTCGGAGCCTCTTAAAGAGACAGAGTCCAACATCGAGGCGTTCAGAACGGCCATGATGCGAGGGCAAATTTCATAAAGGTTGTTTTTTTTTATTTACAGCATTTACAGATCAACCTAAGGTAACATAGTCATTGGAGTATGCCATAGAGTGGTACAATATATCTGGAAAAAGTATAATACCCCCCCTTTAATAAACAAATAAAGCCAATAGTAAAACAAATAATTAGTGGAAAAATTAAGATTGGGTTTAAACAGATGTATGTAAACAGCATACATGCACATTTGAATGCCGCACAGCTTTTCAGATAGTACACGTGAAGCTTTAAACAAGGGTATGATAATATTCAGAGTTGTTATTATGGACTCACTTTGCAGAGGCTTTGGCTTAAATATTATTGTGCATTCCCTGGAGCCAGTGTTGCAAAACTTCTGCAAAATGACACATTTTTCATGATGCTGTGAAACCACTGTGTGATTAAAACCTGCAGGACACTGCTGGATGACTCACAGTTAACTCTCGGTACTCAGTGCACAACACTGAACATTACTGTTCTTCATAAGTGAGTACAGTATGATTGTGCAGTATGATTGGTACAAAAACAGGTTTCTAGTCTACTTAAAATGTCAACACTGAGTATTAGCATCAAGATTAAGCTTTAGGTTTTAAGTTTCAGACAGAAAATATTTCAACTTGTCCCAAAAATGATAATCATAAACCCACAAAGATAACAAAAAGCAGGTTTACAGGTGCTCCCTGAACTTTACCAACTTTTATCCAAAGCAGAGATAGATAATCTTCTTACATCCTAAAACATGCTGGGTTGTTCTTACACAGATCTGGGTAACTATAGGACTAGCTACATGCTGGGTTAAATAACCCAGCACCCAACCCCTACAACAAAACAAACTGCTGAGCAAAAACAAAAAAAAGTTGGGTAAAAACAACACAATGCTGGTAAATGTTGGAGAGAAACAACAAAGTATTTGAAAAATGTTGAGTGAAAACAATGAAATGCTGGAAAATGTTGGATTGAAACAAAATGCAGGACAATGTTGGGTAAAAACAACAAAACGTTGTAAAATTCTGGGTTAAAACAACTCAGGATTTTTGTCAGCACATCAGTCTCATACTTGTACAACAATATTTGTTGTGTGGATTTAGTTTTCACCAGCATGAAATATTCAGCTGAGAGCTGTATCACTCGCACAAGCACTCGCGCGCACACACACACACACACACACACACACCCTTACCCAGGTCTGTTAGAAGGACCGCAGCAGAAAATGGCTGAATTTAACTCTCATCATGTGAAGTTGCTGTAACACACACACACACACACACACACACACACACATTATGCGGACACACACAGACGCACACAGCCAAATCTGTCAGGAAGGTCATCTACATACTTATGCAAGTCCAGATAAGAAACTTGCTTCAGATTATTGGCCAGATTTGAGCATTAGTGAACAGTTGCTAGGTAACGCCGATGCCTCCCGGCTAATGACCTGCGTGATCTAATTGACAACCCATCAGTCACCATTCACCTTGTAGCGGATAGGAGAGAAAAGAAAGCAGCAGAAAGTTCACTGAGGAGGTGTGGAGCTGGTGCAAACCCGACACATTCACCTTGTTTTTTAGATGCTATGGTAAAGCAACGAAAAAAGTTCAATACTTCTGACTCACTGCACATCAGAAAAGGCTGACAGAGGAAGATGCACAGAGACAGACTGACAACATTCAAACAGGGACAGGAGCAGAGACTGAAACACAAACACGAGATGGAGGAGAGGGGGAAATAAAGATAGGAACAGAGAAAGAATAATAATAAAAACAGACAGACGGGAAAAGATGCAGAAACAAAAGAAAAGACTGCGGGACACCAAAGACACAACATTGCACTTGTTGTGACTTCTCCGATGACAGGCAGTAATCATTTGACAGGAGAGCTAATATTGGGGTATAAATACCTCACAAGGCAGTGTGGGAGGGCTTAATTAGCTTCATTGTTATTCTCATCCAGAGGCAGCTTCTACCTGGAGCTGATATAAAGCTCGAGTGTGTGTGTAAATCTGGATATTACATTAAGTTTTTTTATATTTATATTTTTAAATTTTGAGTTCATAAGGTGGAGGTGGTGGGTGCTAGGAGATGCCTGAGATTAGTTGGTGTTGTGCACAAGTCAGTTTGAGTTCATGTGGGAGGTTTGAGTAAGAAGCAAAAGAAGGATTCAGCATTTTGGAAAGTGAACACAAAGTACAGATAGAGTATAACTCTGGTGGCATCCAGATAGTAGTAAATGCAATGATATGGAGAAGAAGGGATAAATTCAATTCAACACTAAACCTAAAGCCTTCTGTACATTGTTTGTTGTATGATGGTAAGCAGAGTTGTCAAAGTGATTGAACTTAAATTGCAAACATGACCCTTTGCTGTCAATTTGCACATTAAAATCTGTGCGTGAAATGAAAGGAGATGCTATTTGAAACTTTACATGGAAATGCTTCAATATCAAGGAGATACTCCGAAAGAGGAAGATTTAGGGGTGTGGTTAGTTTGATCGACAGGCCTGCTCTCCAATGAGATCAGCCCTGAACTCTTATACAAACTCTATACCAGTGTTTCTCAGGTTTTATCAGGCTTCTGCAGAGCTTGATGATGAGCTGATCATTTGAATCAGGTGTGTTGGAAGAGGGAAACATCTAAAACATGCAGGATAGTGGGTCCCGAGGACTGGAGTTGAGAAACACTGCTCTATACAAAGGCTCAGACCCACCTCCTCACTCCTCTCTTCATATCCATATATGGTCATTTCTGGCTCCAAACAACCAACACAGGGACATTAAAATGCAGATCTCCCATCTTCAAAACATGACAAACCGTCACATAAGCTTTGTCCATTTTATGTACAGTCTATGATCAAAGCTAACATGTCTAGATACTGGAGTTACAAGAAATCAAAATGTTTCATTGATGCAATAAAGAAACACAGCATCATAGTTATTTAAATAATCAATCAGCAAATTAATTGATCAGAGTTGCAGAAAATATTTTCATTTGTAACAAACCTGTACTATTCATTACGGTTTGTGCTAGAAATGTAACATATAGAATGTGAAGCTTGTATGTTAGGTGTTGTAGCTACTTCTTCCCCATCTGTGCAGGATTATGACTCTTTATTAAAGAAGAAAATACTCTGACACAGTTCATGATTCAGCTGACTGAGCTTCATGCCAGTTCACACTGTCAGTCATATACTGACAGCAGGAACAGCACAAAACAGATCGTTGCACTTTCAGAAGAGCAGAGAAGCAACATGTTTCAGTCACGATTACATAAGATGAAAAACTCAGTGACTGAACTAATGTTCGTGTCATAAAGAACATCCACAAGTACAAACTTCTGTGTTTTCCTGCTGTTCTGTTCATGCTGCTGTTCAACACAAATCATCACATTTTACTCAAAGTGAAAAAACAGTGAAAAATTATCACTTCACATGTGTGAAATGACTCAAATCTGGGCCTCATGGAGGAAAACAAAAACATCTAAATGCCTGTTTTTTAGTAGAGTCTAAATGTAAACAATCAAGTCAAGTCATTGGCAGAATAAGAAAACATCATGACTCAGGTTTATTGTTTTCCTGTATTTTTTTGTGTGTGTGTTTACTGAACAAATTTGAATTGAATGTAATTACTGATGGAGTCCACACACAACAGCCAGGCCATGATTTAAACATGGCTCTGAGTAAAACTAAAAGTACATTTTGTATATTCAGAGATTTTTCACAGAGTCGTACATTTTTAATTGAGTTTGTAAATGTTTCTACATGCCCCGCTGCTGCCATGCCCCATTTTCCTGAAAGGTAGACGTGTCAGCATGGGGCCCAGCGGGAGAAACAGCAAAGTGACGGTAGCCTAGCTGAAGAAGAGGCAGGAAGAAACATCCCTCACACACATACACACACAGGCACCATTATTCGTCCCCATGCCCGGGACTGTAGGGAGGGCAACAGCAGCAGATGGTCTGCAATAGCTCTCATTGTCTCAGGATGTGGCAACAGGGAGTGAGGCGTGCCCTGTTCGGCCCCGGCCTTGGAGACGCCATCGCCACGTCCTGCATCAGTGTCACAGTCAACCTCTTCCCCATAATTAAGGCCAGCCCCTCTGGTTCCACCTGACAGCAGAGAGCAGCTGGAGGACAGAGGAAGAGGAGAAAAGGTCGCATCCTCCAGATGAACAGCAGCTGAGTGGCTCTCATGCTCCAAACAGACACATGTGTGTCCTCAGGACACATGAACATGTGTTTCTATCACTACACCACATCACACAGCCTATGATCAGTACCTGCTCTGACTCAGCACGTACCCAACACCTGAGAATCATCTTTTTATTCCTAAACCTAGATCCTCAAACTACCGACAAACTCAAAGTGAATCTCTTTACATTTACTTTACTACTGGTAACTGAGGCAGACAGATGTAAGTCCTGAAGAGCAACGTTTATGAGATTTTAAAGACGGCTTTCATTTGTCATGTATTCAATTGCCCTTTGTACAGCAGCATAGAAAGTATTTGCTTAAAATGTCAAAATTAAAAATCCTGGTGCTGAGCTGTTTTGTTTTTTTTTAAAGATTTATAATTTGGCAGTTGAGACTATGACTGAATGTTCTGAAATGTTTTGATTTTGAGAAATGTATCAGAAGGTGCAGGACACACACAAAAAAAATTCTCAAAAATGTGAAGATGGCTGGATTAATACATGTTGCATTGCATACAATCTTCATCACTATTCTTATTGTTGAGTTTCATATGCTCCATTATGTCAGTGATTCCTCTTTAGCTAATATTTCTCTATTATTATTGGGCTATTTTAGCCTTTACCTGTTTGTTTGGCCTCTACATTTGTCTTGTTATTTAAACCATTTAGCTAACATTTCTGAGAACATAGTGACTTTGTTCAGCTACAGATAAAAAAAGACATTTTAAAGAAGGATTTAAGGATCTTTTCAGGAGAATAATATGTCCCAATTGTTTTAACATTAGAAACAATGGTTCTACAACCTGTAATCCGGATGTGTAAAAGCTTTAGCTCGGTGTTGACCTTGGCATCTAGAAGACTTTTGACCTGCAAATCACTAAATCAGTGCATTCTGGGCAACCCATTTACAGAAAGGGGTTTTTCCAGTCAGTATGGTGGATAATAGAAAAAGATATGGGAGTTATGTTTCGACCTTCATTCCAACTTAATCCAAAATCTAATCATAATCCTAATCCCCAAAACTATTCCTTTTTTTATGTGATGACAAACTAAAATGAGCTGCTTAGGAGGATTTTCTTCATTCATGGCTGAAATGTACCTCACACCCTCGGCCTGGTCTCCACACAGATTCTTCATGAAATTAGCTTCCTAAAGGGTTGAGACCAGATCAACACCACCAAGCTGAAGAATGTGAAAAATCTGAGAAGCTCCCGTCTTCATGACAGATAAATCAAACACACATTTACTCCTGTACATCGCAGGTCTTCTTTTAAGACAAGATGTTGACAGCTAACTTTGGGAATACATCAGCCATGCAGGAGGCATCACATCTGTTTCTGACAACATCCACGCTTGTCATCTGCTCTGCCAGCTGCAAAACAGCCCACTTCCAAAACTACACAGTGAAAGATGCATCATAATCAGTCCTGCAAAGTTGGTGCATCTAAATCCATGTGACCCATGTGTATGAACAACATGTTGGTTAACAGATGCAGACAGCCACGTGAAGGACCTCAGCCCAGTGTAAGTGCTCATTACTGTAAAACACTGGATTTGTTTGTCATGATTAAAGCTCGTGGACCCATCTCCAACACTCTACAGTATGACAAGGCTTTGCATCTCAGCTCTGTTTCCTCCGAGAATCAATTTTTAAAATGTTTTTGCCTCCTGTGCTTTAGAGGAAATGTAATTACTACTTAGATCATGTTTTACATGTTCATTTGTTTGTTTAAATATTTCAAATAGAAAGCTCCAAAGAGTGCAAATGCCTGCCAAGGCATAATCCAGCTGTACTGATGCTAGAGACTGAACACTGTTGCCCCCTTGTGGTGAAAAAGCAACAATATCTTGGGTTTTTTTGCATATTTTTCAGACAGGCTTCATCCTTTGATCTCAAACAAAATGTAATAATTTATCCCTCAAGATCCGTTCATATGTTTTCTTTAACGTTGCTAAATAGACAGACATACAAACTGATGCAGACAGCAACATATCTTCATTGGTGGTAAGATGCTGGAGTTGTAACATTTTAGGAACTGGACTCCACAGATGATATACATACACACTACATGCAGTATGTGCAACAAACATAACAGTCATACAAAACACAAACTATGTTGAATTAAACATGTCGAGATTGCTCAAAGTAATAAACATGTTTTTTTTAAATCTACATTTAGATAGCAAGATTATAGGAACAAAAACAGCAATATGATTCATTTTTGTAAACACTTCATGTAGCCATTTCAGAATCCACAGTCAGACATATTTTACTGCGTAGTGTAAAGTATTTGTTGCTTCTCTGAAAGGCTGAACAGGTTATTTAGGTGAAACATATTTATTGTTCTCTAAATTCTCCAATTCCTGTTTCTGAAATTACAAAATGCTTTTTAACAGTATTAATAGCCACTGAATAAATACTGAACTTGCTGATCTCTCTGTCTATCATGGACTTTGTTTGCTGCAGAAGTGGGGAAGATGGATAAATTGGGGAAAATGTCTCTTTTACAAGACTTGATGAAGTTCTGCTTTATGCTTGGGTTGAGACAGAGCCTATAGGTAACTGTGATGTTACTGAGCGTGGTGGATGACACTGTGATAAGGACATGTGTACAGGAAGTCCCAAAGGACAGCGACACTTTTCTTAAAGTTTCTAGTCCCCTGTAGCCAAATAATCAGCGATGAACTTGGGATTGTTGAGTGAAACCAAATTGAAGCTATCAATCACTTCATCTATTCAGACGCCAAATGGTTTTAAATATAGGATTCAACATGCCACATATACTTAGACCCAGGGTTAATGTACATGATGTTATTTCTCCTTCACTGTCTAACACCACAGGGGTCTCAATCAGTATCAAGCTATGACGACACAGGGTTTTTTTCCTGAGTGTAGCACAAACAGGCCTCATGTCATTAACTGGATTCACTTAAATGCTCATTTGTCTCGTTACCCAGTAGAAAAAAAGACGACAAGAGTCATGTGAGGATGATCCAACTGTGATTTCACACACTCTGAAACTTTAACTTTTTGTAATGACTTTAATTGATCACCAAGCTCCTGTTTCTTTCTTTTATGAGATGTATTTAATTATATACACTTTTAAAAAAATCCCTTTACACACATAATTTGACTCCTAATTCCTTCTTCTAGCAAAAGTTTGATGATGCTAATCATTCAAAATGCTTCTTCTTATTGTGAAAATTATTTTTCTTCTTGTATTTAATCTATTCATTATTACAGCTTATTATGTTGTCATTGATTAACGGTTTCCCTAAAATCTTTAGCTTCAGCATGGAAAAACCCCCAAAAACTAGCAAATACAAAATAATATTTAATAAATGTGGTGAAGCAGATATTGAAAAAAAATCTTTGTATGTAGAAATCTGCAAAGCTGTAGACAGCCATTGATTTTCATTCATTTTAGCTTCATTGCATTCAAGTCTACTTTCTGAGATGGATAATCCTTAACAGTTTGAAAAGCACAGGTTTTGCAATAGTCCACAGGACTTTCCCACCAAAAGCAAAGATTGACATTTCAAAAGCAAAACCAATATTTTGAAAAGCAGCAGTAGTTCTGATTTGTCAGGTTCTGGCACGAGACACAGTGATGTTCTGCTGTCTTTGTGGTCAGCTATGTTGACACCAAAAATGTACGGTGCATCCGGTGGAGCTGCAGCTGTGATGGGACGACAGTAGCTTATTTATACAGTTATAAACCTCTCTCACATCCTACTGGAACCTGAAATCTCAAGGACAACTGTAACAGTTTAGGATTATTTACATTAAGCCTTAACATCCTTCTGAATGTAGTTAGCTTCTCTGAACTTCTCTTTATTCTGTGCACAAGCTCTTGCCAAGTATTTGCAAAACACTACAGGAAATTCTGGGAATCTGCAGAGAGAACATTCTGTGCACCTGATTTAAAGTCTCCTTGAAGGGCAACACTGCAATCTGAAAACATGATAACGATCAGCAGTAATGTCAGCTGCATCAGAGGTAGCTGATAGGCTAAAGCGCCATTATTGTCTTTTATAAAAATCAAAATTTATATAGGACGGCTAGAAAAAAAAAAGTATTATAGTATAACAATAGCAACCTCTTCTATTTCTGCATTAAATTTCTCATTAACTTCTTTCTCTAAATCTCCAGCATCTCTTCCACTTTATCCTGAGGTGACTGCAGTGTGCCTCGGCTCCTCTACCTGTGTCCTTCTACAGGCCACAGCTCCGTCTGCCGGCGCTGAGCTCGCCCCCGTTCCCTTCCCAATCTGCACCGATGCTATCAGCTCCCGATTCACTGGAGCCGCCTCCAAACTTATAATTGATACAGAATCCCGGTGCCCTGAGCAGCTGACATTCAACACAATCTGAAGGACAGCTAGGGAAATGAGGAGCGTATAATGGAATACGCCGCCAGCACAAACAGGAGGAAGAGCCACTTGTAATGTGATCTGCTCCAGCGCTTAAATATCAAGTGCAATTAAATGCCAGTGAAGGCGGCGCAGAGACGAGCTGCATGTGTGTCTGGAAACAAATTTGCTCTCAGTCGGCAGTGACATCCTTTATATAGTCAGCTATCATCCACCGGGTGCGGGAGGAACAGCAGGGCTGCCGTCTCTGGCCTGGCGGTGAGAAAATGGTTTCGCCAGATATTATGAAATGAGGACACAAACAACGTGCAGATTGAGAGGTGACATTAAAACACATTAGGTGCAGTTTAAATTGTCCAACCTTGAGCTGGCTTCATATTTTTTTTGGCAAGTTGAAGTTTTCAGTTTAAACTTTACCAACAGACCCCTGTCACATTAAATGCTACAGCCGGATAATATATTACACACTCATGGTCGACATATGTGATTGATGATTCTTCGCATGTCCTCTGTGCTCTGTGTGTCACTTCAGTCCATCTGGTCAGAGGTCACTAACCTGCCATCCCTGGACTATCAGTCCCTCTATCTCCCTCCTGGGCGACCTCTCTGAACTTTATAACACATCAAACACTTTAATAACCTTTAAAAATCTGCTGCTTCATGGCAATAAAAACCAAAATCATTCACAGAAATCTGTCTGAATCTTGTAAAGGAACAGAAAACCACCAATCAACATACAATTTGGAGGATAGATGCTGACATACAGTATTGATTCACGAGTGTTTGAAAATAAATATCTCATACAACTTAGATATCCAAGTCTGAAAGTCTGTCCTGAAGCTGAATTCCCCATCGTGGATGATTTCATGTAGGCTGCCATTTTAAATATTTCAACCAATCAGAAAAATGGAGGGTAATTTTTGCAATAAACATTAAGAAATAACCCTTTTTTGTCTCTTCATTTGAAGCAGGTTCTGTAAGAATCTCGATTTGAACCTTGGATCTTTAACAACCTTCTACTGTATGTAAAAGATGGATGTAGTCACAGAGTCTGAAAAGTAAAGCCAATGAGGAAGTGGCAAAAAAACGCAACACCACCAATGGTCACTGGATACTGGCTCCAACAGGCTTCCATTTAAAAATTATGAACTTGTCTCACGAAATATTAAATCAATACAGTTGTTCCACAAATCATTCTGAAATCATCAGCTGAATCACTTCTTCTTATCAGTGTCCTGCTGGTCCACATGAAAACAATGTCATGATTAGGCAGATATTAGAGGTATTAGAGGTATATGTGAAGGAGAGGCAGGTTTGATTGACAGGCCTGGTCTCAGAGACTGCCTCAGATGCTCTGTGAGACCCACTCCCTGTCTTCTTCCTAGAGTCACCCTGACAATCAAATATGATCAGTTCAGCCTAAAAACAAACAAAAAAAATAGATGGCATCGGAAAATGAAAAGGGATATAACATTTTTTAGTAACCCAATCTTTTTATTTGTTGAAAGGAGGCCTAGTTTGATGTATTCTGGGTCCTAACCAAGAAAAAAAAATATGGATAATATAGGATAATATGATCATGTCAACTTGTTTATTGAGTGTTGTCCTGTATGTGTTGTGCAGCTCTTGCTCCTCCGACTGGTTTGCTGTGGACTAAGCTCTTTCAGTTGCCTCCTTCCTGTCCTCTGTCCTCAGCCCCGGCAGTGAACTCCCGTCACCCCCGATGGGAGAGGTCTCTCTCTGGGCAGGGCAGGGAGACACACACAGGGAGTCAGCCCAGTGCCAGGTCAGCCATTTCATCCTCATCTTTTTTTCATGCCCCACAAGTTGTACACTATAGGACTTTACCTGGGAGCGAGGGAGTGCTGGGGAAGTGCATGAAGTGGTGCACATGTGTGTCTCAGTGCATGTGCGAGAGTGTGTGTGTGTGTGTGTTCACATGTGTGAGACATTTCCGCAAGGGCACGGAGCTCAGGGGGGCAGACAGAGATTAATGATAGGAGGTGACAACTCTCTTTCAATATTAAGGGAAGGAAGTTGTGTGACAGTGTGGACAGAGAGGAGAAAGGAGAGAGAGGGGGTGTGAACCCTGAGGAGCTCCTGGAGAAGCAGAGTTGACCCTTTCTGCTTCTGCTCCCCAAGATGTAGTGATTAACTACAGTCCCATCCTACAGTAATTACCAACTGGGTAATTACAAGATTGACTTTAAAATTGAAATCCTTACCATTTGAAATTTCTAGTCTGGTAGCTCTGAATGTCACGCAGGGCTGGATTAACTCATGGTAACAGAGAGACAATTAGGTCCTGATGTCACCTCTGGGCTTGTTGCTGCACCACTAGCTGCTGTAACTCATTACACAGATAGAGAAAAATCCCCTCCAGCAGTTAATGTCATAAAACAATGATGCATTTGTTAGCATTTAAAAAAAAAAGCTGTAAGCATGCTACAAAAATCGAAGAAATTGAATAACATGACTTTAACATGATAGAGCGACAGTCAATGAATCATTTGAAGATTTCAAAATATTTTAATATATCTTCCGAAAAAAAAAAAAGAAACAAGATCCTGCTTTGAAAAACTGATTATTACGGAGACAACACAGCTTTTTAATTTTTGATCACAATCTGTCCAGACAAATACATTTTTTAAATAAAAAATAAGATGCTTTTTTTTTTTTGACTGTGAGTATATTAGCAATATAATACCAGTTTACTATAAGTGCATCTAGTCAGCCGTGTAGTGTCCTGAGTAATATTTCAGTGCAACAACCTCCATTGTGATGTATGGCATGTATGTATTTGCTGCACATTTTTTTGCATCTCATGTGTCATCAAAGTTGTAAATGTGTTTGATAAAAGTACAAGTTGATATGTAAAAAAGTTACCCTGCTGGATTTTGTTTTTGTAGTTTGTTGAGTTCTCCCAGCAGCTCCACTTCTCCACTCATCAATCCACGCTATTCATCTCTTCTTGAATGTCTTCGTTTTATCTCTTCTCACCAGCGGGCACTCGCTAATTTTAATAAGCTGTCACTCAAATGGCCTCGATCCCTTCAGCTGTTGTTGTTTAACCTGCTGAAGTTTGCAGGAAATGGTGTTTATACAATAAGACAGCAATGCAATATTACATTATCTATTAAAAAAAACACATGCTTAATGATGCTCTCATTTCAAAATCAATGGGATCTAATGCCTTGGCCATTTTTCTAAAATAAAGGAGTGACACTGTAGGTTGAACATAATGTTCGTCAGTACAGCTGGAGAGAAGGGAATCACATCACTGTGCTGTTAAAAAATCATAAACGATCCCTCTGGGGCAAATCATTTGCAGGGACAACACAAGCTGTTAAATTGAAAACTTCCACATGACACAAGCACCTCTTCCTTAAGTGGTGTTTGATCAGAAAAAGAGTGGGACAGCGTTTTGACATCAGTCACCACAAACCTGCCTAACGCTCCTAATCACAGTCAGTGTCGCCTGTCAGAAAATATCTTCAGTGAAAATTACTCAAGTCTTCAATCAGCTTGTTTCCTCATGCACGCCGCACCATCGTTGAGTTCAGAAAGATTCACTAATAGGACCTTCATCCAACGATAAATATGGATTCAACTCAAATAAAACTAGTCCACACTGATAAGAACCATATAGCGGGAAAGAAGTACTGAAGGTGTTTTCATACGTTTGAATTGGCTTCCAGATGAACTGCACATACGCTCAGAGGGTGATCTGTACCACCGGGGGAAATAAAAATCACTAGATGTATTTTTACATTGTTTGCAGGACAACAGGAGGTAAAATTATGAAGTCTTGATGCAAATAAGATGGTTATCCTAGCGGGAAAGTCAGAGGGGCACTCAGCTTTCAGATACTGTATTTATAGCCCATTTGGGTGATTGTGTTCCCTTCAGTTGCGATAATGTGTAGCTGCCTGGTGTAACATTGTTCTCTCTGCTTTTTTTTTTTTTTCCCTCCACGCGTACTTCCCACCCGGGTGCCACTCTTGTTTCCTGGCAACAGACATAAACAGGAGCATTTACTGACAAAAGGGTGCAGTGGACCATGAATTGACGAGTAAGAAGAAGGAATTCTAAAAGCTGGCCGGGGGAGGTCAGATGGTGGAGGACAATCAATCTCTGATTCAGACTCAGACAAACCAAAGCTGTGTGAAAACTGGTGTAAAAATGTAAAGCACAGAAACAAGCTCCAATATCCAGAACCTGCAAAACAAAAGTACTGGACGGCACAAAAACTGATGATATCGATATTCAATGAAGCTTGCTGCTAGAGGACATAAACTCTGTCAAATCTGACCTTTGGTTACGAAACAGGTCATGAAACAATAAATTCAACTGGATTATCCTGCAAATGCTTGAGTGTGATTTAATGCAATCATCCACATTGCTCTGTGCAATGGGTAACTGGCAAAATGGGAAAACTTTGAGCTAATTAAAATTAATCTGAGTCATCCCCTGGATACCATAAAAACTACGATTTCAGTAAATTAATTGTGTTATCACTTAGTGCATAACACCCATCACATGTTCCCATTTCCAAGGTGAAGTCTTTTCCAAACCAACAGCACAAAACTCTGAGCTACTCAATTTATCAGAGAGGAAATATAAATCTTTACATTAGGCAAGTGGAAAACCAGTGAATGTGAGTCATTTTTGAAAGATGTACAACTAAATTTTTGAATCTATAATAAAAATGTCAAAACTTTTTAGTCATTGAATTAATCAAACAATGGAATAATCATTTGGGTACAGAGGGGAGTGCAGCATATTTGACACCAATGAAATGTTGGCAGATATAAGGTTGAAAGGTCAGAACAGTTTCCAATTATTTGAAGAGGAACATAGTGTACAAGTGGAAATATTGTTCTGATATTGGCTCAAGAGAAAATGCCATGTGTCAGATCAAAAACATTGGGCTTTATCCTCTGAAGCCGATGAATATCAATAGCAAACGTGTTCTGCAATCTAGTATTAGTTTGGTGAAATATGAAATCTTTAAAATTCCTCCTGCAGGGATAGTCGAGCTATCTTGAAACACGGCGCTGAACATACTGATAAACCTTCTCGTTGTTAAAAGTCCTTCAGCCTCTCACCTCTGAGGGCAAAAATGCTTTTATACAGGCAGTGTAAATTTACATTAAAACTCCTGGCTTTGCCCTTGGACCTGCCTTTGTCCACTAAATAATTCCTTGCTGACTTCTTTCAATCCTCAGGAGTTCAGAGTCGGCCCCTGCTCGAGCACACCGACACACAGAGTTGCCGCTCGACACTCCAGAGTGACATCACCCTCTTCACTTCAAGGTCACCTGCGGGTGGCATACAGTATCAGGCAGATTCCTGCACAGAGCTGCAACCTGCTTTTCTCCAGATGATTTCAGTTCAGCAGTCCGTTTCCACTTCAACTCCTGCATGTGTGTGTGGGTGGATATGTGTGTGTGTGTGTTCTATATCACTGTGATGTCATGATGAATGGACGACCAACAAAGCGGAGAAGAGGCAGAGAGAGAGAAGGGGAGAGGAAAAGTGATCTCTCCTCTGCCTTTTTATCGCTCTATTTCATCATGGAAATCACCTCATTTACTCTGAGCACTTCTCCATTCATCTCTTATTGTCACTGGCAAAACCCATTTTCTATCTGCACCAGGAGTGTGTATATATGTGTGTGTGTGAGAGAGAGAGAGAGACTCAGAGGAACGAGGGAAAAGGCAGCAAGCTTACTGCATGCAGTTGTGTTTGCACATGACACAGCACATTCAGGTGTTAAAATCAGATAATAAATTTACTATGTTTCAATATATTGTTGTTTAGTTGTTTTTATAGTTCACAAAGTGCTGGTTTCAATGTCATTTTCAATCAGGCTAGTAGCAGGGCATACCCAAAATCATGAATACATCTGATCTGTTACAATTTGTTGATGTTGACAGTCGAGAAATAAATCATACAGGATGTAGGCACCAACCACTTATCAAATAAAGTCCCTGTATGTTTCTCTCTTTCATGTAAATTTGAATATTCTTACCAGCTGTGTAGTTTTATTGAAAAGTTCATAGTATATAGTTTCCTTCCAGCTTAACTTTCCTTGATCTGTTTCCAGGTGTCGTACAGTTGAAGCATAGAGGCTCAAGTTTATCCAAAAGCATCTTACACATCACTAAATGTACAAAACATGGTAGTAACACACAGTCTAAAACAATGTAAACTCGGATGTTGTGGCTACACAGGTTGCTATGGATACCACTGAGCTACATGCTATGTGGCTGGAGTTCTTCTGTATATCTCTCTCTCAAAAAATAAACTTAAAGAGGATGAAATAAGACCCTGGTGTAAACACCAAGAAAACCTGCAGTGCAGCTGTAACACTGTACCCACTGATGTTGTTTTAAATGGTTACTTTTCCTAAATTTATGAACTTTTCTGTAGTGCAGCAGAAGGTCTGAGCTACGTATGCTGAGAATCTAATCAGTGCCTTGCTGTTTCGATTCCATGTCAAGCCAGGGGTTCTGGGCTGCGGAGGCTGAACAAGCTGGTTAATGACATGAATACAATTAATAATTCAGAACAAAAACCCTATGTGGGTCTGAGCAGAACCGTGCCAGTGTGCTGGTGTTTTCAGCGGATAGCAGGAGAGCAGCAGCAGCACGGTTTATGGAGTAATCTGACATGACAGCATTCACCTCAGATGATAGAGAGTGGAAGAAAACTATCAAAATGCTTATAAATAACTTATACAGCCACTGAGGAGCAGAGGAGCAGGGGGAGGGGGCAGGACGGGTGAGGAGGCTTTCAGATGTGCTCCAACTCTTGCTGCAGAGGCAAATATCACGCTACTCACATGGAAGACGGTGTATGTGTGTGTTTATCTGTGTGCGACTGCATGTGAGTGCATGCAGCAAAGCACAGAGTTGCAGTCGGTGAGGAGATTGGCCGACTCAGGCAGGCAGCTGTGAGAGGAAGAGTGTCTGCACATTGGCAGCAGCACAGCCACACAAATGGGACTGCAGATTTTCAATGTATCTCCTTGTGTTTGCTCGCATGTGTGTGAGTGTGTAAATGACAAGTAGACACTAGACTGCAGCAGAATATGAGCAGCAGATTTAAAAAAGAGAAAATAACAAAAATAAAAAAAACTAAGAGTACTGTTCCTGAGCTAAATCCCTTTACCTCCTGGCATGAAAGAAAAAAAAAAGAAAAAAGAAGACATGACTACAAGACTTTTTCTGTGAGTTGTAACATAGTCTCCCACAAAGAAAAGCCCCGGGTCAGATATTATGAGAATACACAGGACTGCTCAGATATGAACACTTCACCCTCGAGTGTTGTACAACAAAAACCTGAAGCAAAACAATGGTTTCAGCCTCTGGTGATGGGAGGCAGGAGAGAGGAGGTAATAAGGGTGAAGCATCAGAGGATGAGAGTAAAACTCTTTAGAGACCCACATTGCCTCTTTGTCTTTTCTCTTTCTGCTTTTCTGAGTGTATAGGAAAAGAAAATAAGTTCAGGTCGGGGCTACACATATTTTACTTTACTGTGGCTCCCAGTGGTTTTATTAATAAATAAACTGATAATTCATTTGTGAGATTCTGTAATTCTCTTTTGCTTCTTTTACAGACAATAATTGCAAATGATAGCATTAAAACATACAAGGGGGACTTCCGGGTTGATCGTGAGATGGAGTAGTCGCAACTCCTGAGGCTCCCACCTGTATCACTACTACTTTATCATACGTTCACTTCATGTTTCTTAAACCATAAAAGGACTATTGTATATCGTAAGAACTGCAACCAAAGCCCGTGAAACGATGGCCAACAGATCAAAAAAGGAAGAACAGAAGAAGGACGACGCGTCCATCATGGCTATGCTAACAGCTACGCTAGCGGAACACAAGGCCTCACTCTCGTCGGAGTTCAGCGCGGCGTTCACAAAGTTTGAATCGAAATTGGAGAGCATTGAGACCTCCATCTCTGCCCAGCACCAGCGTATCTCATCATTGGAAGCTGCTGCCACTGTCATGAGTGAAGACATGCAAGTAATGAAGGATACGCTAGCCACAGTGATTGAAGAAAACGGCAAGTTGAAAGCAAAGCTTATCGACTTGGAAAGTAGGAGCCGCCGCAATAATGCTAGAATCGTGGGTCTCCCTGAAGACATAGAAGGTACTCGCCCTACGGCTTTTTTCTCTCAGCTACTTCTGAATGTCTTTGGGGAGGACACATTGGGGAAAGCTCCGGACTTAGACCGGGCCCATCGTACGCTAACGGCCAAACCGGGCCCCGGCGAGAAACCCAGAGCGGTGGTAGTATGCTTCCACAGTTATAAAACGAAGGAGCTCGTGATACGCAGATCCCGGGAAATGCGAGGCAAGCTGAAATACCATGACACACCAATCCATGTCTTTGAGGACTACTGCCCAGAGGTACTACAGCAGCGCTCTGCGTATCGTGGAGTAATGAAGGAACTGTATAACCTAGGCCTTAAACCTGCACTTCACTACCCGGCCAAGCTGTTGATTATGACCAGCGAAGGAAGACGGAAGCGGTTGGCTTCACCTGAAGACGCCAGGGACTATATTGACTCATTTCGTCCTCGCCGGAGCACACTGGGGGACTAACGGCCCGACGGATGGACGCTCCTTACTGCTGATCTTTGGCTGCTATCATCACAACACAGATGTATCCTAATAGCTAAGTTAAACTGATAACTCCAGTGTTGTCGCTTTGTTTTTCTTATTCAAGGCTTGTTTTACATTCATTTATGTTTCTTCTCTTCTCTTTTCTGTTTGTTCTATTCTACAAGGATTGGATTGAACTTCATATTGCTACTGATATATATTTTCTATACTCCATCGATCATTTTTACTTTTTCTCCTTTTATATGAGCAGTGCAGTACCAGATTTTATTTAATGTGTTCAAACTACCTCATTTATGTTTAAACTAGTTATTTCATACTCACTCGGTTTGCAATGGACATCTATTTTATATATATATATGCACATATATTTTATTCTTGGTTGTTCTTGTTGGTAATATTCTTTATCCGCACTAGATACCTTTTTACTAGTGAACTGTTCTGCTAGAATGGGAAGCTCAAAGTTTGGTCTACGATGAAGGAAGTGTTGCAGGGTAGACGTTATGCCCTGCTGTGCAATGGACACTCAAATTTTTGCTTTGTTTTGATGGGGTTCTGGGTCCAGATGTGTATGTCTCTAGTTTGGTGCTCATGTATGTGTTTGTGTGGTTGTGTGCGTGTGCCCCCCCCCCCCTCTCTCTTTTTCACACTCTTTCGTTCACAGTCTTCTGCCTCCAGTGGTTCAAGTGTTATCCCTCCTTCACCCAGAAGCCACCTATTATACTCCGCTCTACATACAATCCTGGATACAGTAAGGTATGACCAACACAGATAGCGGACTTAGGTTTATATCATGGAACGTGAGAGGTGTGGGAAATGCCACCAAGACTAGTAAGGTTATGGCTCATTTGCAACAACTTAAAGGGGACATATTTTTTCTTCAGGAGACACACCTTCAAAATAGAGAGATAATGCGACTTAAAAGGAATTGGATTGGCCAAGTCTTCCATTCTAAATTTAACGCTAAGGCTAGAGGGACTGCCATACTTATTCGTAGCAACATCTTGTTTGAGCAACATAAAATAATAGCTGACACTGATGGTCGTTTCATACTTGTTGCTGGCAATTTGCAAGGCTCTCTTGTGATACTGGCTAGCCTATATGGGCCAAATTGGGACGATGATACCTTTGTAACTAGGTTCTTTTCTTCTATGCCTATTATTGAAAATTATCACTTTATTATAGGGGGTGATTTTAATCTTATCCAGGATACCGTGTTGGATAGGTCTTCAAGTAGAGCCCTTTCACTAACTAATTCTGCCAAAGCCCTCAATCTTTTTAAGACTCAGCTGGGGCTTTTGGATCCTTGGAGACATATAAATCCCACAGTCAAGCAGTTCTCCTTTTTCTCTCATGCCCACCGTACTTATACACGTATAGACTTTTTCCTTATTGATGTCAGGCTGCTCACTAAAATTAAAGCATGTGACTACCATACTATAGCCGTATCTGACCATGCACCTGCTTCTTTAGATTTAGAACTGAGGATCCAGCCCCGCCCTCTTAAATTTTGGAGATTTAATTCAATGTTGCTAACGGAGGATGACTACAAGCAGTTTCTAAGGGCACAGATATCAATTTTCTTGGAATTAAATGATTCACCCGAAATCTCGAGGGGCACACTGTGGGAGGCCTCCAAAGCCTACATGAGGGGTCAGCTCATAAGTTTCATTTCTAATTTAAAAAAGACAAGACTATCCCATACCACCGATTTATTAAACCAGATTAAGGACATTGATTCCAAGTATGCATCCAATCCGGACCCTAGCCTTTACAATGAACGAGTAAAGCTCCAAACTGACTTCAATTTAACCACTTCCACCGCCACTATGCTTCAGTTAACAAAGACAAGACAGCGTTTCTTCGAATCCGGCGACAAGGCTGGCAAACTTTTAGCCTTCCAAGCACGAGCAGAGGCAACTTCCAAACTAATTCCAAGTATCAAATCAGCCACAGGGGAGACTCTCTCGGACACTTGGAAAGTAAATGAAAGGTTTGTTAAATTTTACTCTGATTTATATTCTTCTAAGTCTCCGCCCCCTATTGGTGACACACTTCAAGGCATAGACTTCCCACAGATCGATAATGAATTGGTAGGAGGCCTAGGTGGGCCCATCACTGTGACAGAGGTGCAAGAAGCCATTAAGTCTTTAAATTCGGGTAAGTCGCCTGGCCCTGACGGCTTTTCAGCAGAGTATTATAAAATCAACTTGGATCTTTTAGCGCCAGTCTTGAAAGATATGTACAATGAAGCCTTTTCCAACTGTCGTTTGCCCAACACCTTATCAGAAGCTACTATATCCTTGATCCTTAAAAGTGATAAGGACCCCTTATTATGTAGCAGTTACAGGCCCATCTCCCTTTTGAATGTGGATTTCAAAATTCTCTCTAAAGTCCTTGCATCCCGTCTTCAACAAGTACTTCCCTCCATCATTTCATTAGATCAGACGGGCTTTATGACTGGGCGACATTCATTTCATAATACCAGACGCCTCCTTGACATAATCCACACCCCATCCAGTTCAACGCCAGAGATAGTGGTGTCCCTCGATGCCGAGAAGGCCTTCGACCGGGTCGAGTGGGGGTTCCTTTACGAAATAATGGAAAGATTTGGCCTTGGCACTGATTTTATTCTTTGGGTTAAACTGTTGTACTCCTCGCCTGTAGCCTCCGTCCAAACAAATAACACAGTGTCCCCACCTTTTCCTCTAGGGCGAGGCACTAGACAGGGGTGCCCCCTCTCGCCCCTACTATTCGCCATTGCTATAGAGCCTCTTGCTATATGGCTGCGCTCAGAGGAGAGTCTTAAAGGAATAGTCAGATCAGGTGTAACTCACAAGGTGTCTCTCTATGCAGATGATTTACTTTTATATATTTCTGACCCTCTTACTTCGCTCCCAGTGCTTTTCGACATCCTGGAACGGTACAGTGTACTGTCTGGTTATAAACTTAATTATCAGAAAAGTCAGTTATTCCCCATAAACTCTTTGGCTGGAGACCTCCCACACTCAGTTGCACCCTTTGAATGGGCAGAGACTGGATTTCGTTATTTAGGTGTCTTTATCTGTGCGTCCTTACCCAATATGGTGAATAGGAATTTCTCACCCTTGCTTGAGAGTGTTGAGAAAGATCTTGACCGATGGTCTTTGTTGCCATTGTCGCTTATGGGACGAGTAAATTTGATTAAGATGGTGGTTTTCCCCAAATTTTTGTACCTTTTTCAGCATGTTCCTATACTTCTTACCAAGGCATTTTTTGATAAGCTAGACAAAAAAGTATCCCATTTCCTATGGGGGAAAAAGCCAGCTAGACTTCGTAAGTCTGTTCTTCAATCCCCAAAATGTGAGGGTGGCCTTGCTCTTCCCAATTTTAGACAATACTATTGGGCAGCGAATATACAGAAACTCTTATACTGGATGTGCGACGACTATGACGCTTTACCTGCTTGGGTGCAGATGGAGAAGGCATCTAGTCGCTACTCATTATCTTCTGTACTGTGTTCTCAACTCCCCCTGTCCCTCTCCTTGGTCGAAAATAATCCTATTGTTAAGGGGACATTGGCTATTTGGAGCCAATTCAGAAAGCATTTTGGCCTGCATGGGCCCTCAGGGCTAACACCTCTGTTTAAGAACTGCAATTTTATACCCTCGATCACGGATTCAGCTTTTCAGATATGGCGTAGTAAAGGTATTAAGAATGTGAGGGACCTTTATAGCAACAATGTCTTTTCGTCCTTTGCTGAACTATCATTGAAATATCAACTCCCCAATTCGCATCTTTTTCGTTTCTTCCAGACCAGAGATTATGTTAAGAAGCAGTTTCCCCACTTTCCCAATCGTCCCCCTGAAACACTGTTAGATACTCTCCTGGCAATAGACCCTCAACGGAAAAAGTGTACCTCAGTATTGTACAATAAGTTGGCTGAGAATGTTTCAAGGTCTATTTCTTTTATTAAAACAGCTTGGGAAGGGGAACTTAATATGAATGTGTCAGAGGAACAATGGGGTGCTGCCTTGACACTAGTCCACTCATCCTCAATTTGTGCCCGCCACGCCCTAATCCAATGTAAAATATTTTATAAAGTACATTACACAAATGCAAAATTATCTAAAATCTATTCAACAGTTAGTGATGCTTGTAATAGATGTGGGCAGTCACCTGCCAATCATGCCCACATGTTTTGGGCCTGCTCTAAATTAGGTGCATTCTGGGAAAATGTTTTTCAAACACTTAGTCAGGCATATGGCCAGACAATACTCCCTAATCCACTATCGGCTATATTCGGCATCCCTCCTGATGGAAACCTTTCTGGTTCTTTAAAACAAGCCCTGGCTTTTACTACTTTGTTGGCTCGTAGACTTATTTTACTCAAATGGAAGTTAAGCCATCCTCCCTCTCATGACCACTGGGTGAAGGAAGTTCTGTATAACCTGAAGCTGGAAAAACTTCGATTCTCACTTAAAGGTTCTATCAGCAAATTTAGGAAAACTTGGAGTCCCTTTCTAACATTGGTAGACACAATTATTTTGCTCCCTGATACGGAGGCAAACTAGACTATTCAGACCTTTTTTTTTTTTTTTTTTTTTTTTTTTTTTTTTTTTCCCTCCCCCCTTTTTTTCCCCTTTTTTTTTT
>OOFC01015168.1:5943-19096 GCA_900323345.1 Pseudochromis fuscus
AAAAAAAAAAAAAAAAAAAAGTGGTGACGTTGATGAGAGACACTGTGGATGCTAATGAGTCGGAAAAGTCTTCATTCATCAAAAAAGCTTGAAGTATTTCTGTCATGTCAGAATCAGCCGGGGACAAATAAACAGAACGCATTCGTGACCGACTCATTGAACAAGCAAACATGTTTGGTTGGGGAAAGATTAGACATAACATATACAGACTGACACGGGGGAACAAATACCAAATAATTAATCCCTCAACAAACAGGAGAAGACGTGAGTTTCCGTTCACTGGGAGAGGAGAGACTGAGTCGTGCTGAATACTAAAACAGCAGCAAAAACAAAGAGGCAGGGCCACTTGAAAGCAATATGAAAACCACAGAGGGGTGAGGCGGTCCGAGCAGCTGCGACAACAAAAGGAGAATCAATCTCCTGACTGCAGGCCATTCATATCAGCACCACAGTTTGTTTCATGCGTGCGGTGCGAGGACACATCAACAAATAACCTGCAGGTGAAGCTTTTTGACAAACTCTCTTCCTCTGACGTCTCCACAGCAAACTGTAATAAACGTAGCTCACTGCTGACCCCTACTGGCTCCCTGACGTAATGACGGCGCTGTGGAGGAGGCGTGAGGGTAAAGTCTTTATGATGACTAGAAAGGAAGTGGAACGGTCTTGTCAATAAAACACAGCATCCTTTCGTTTCCTCCTCCTGCTTATTTTCTATTCTGTGTCACAAAGGGAATCCCAGCATGCATTTAGCGAAAGCTAAAGAACAGAAGCTAATTTAAAATGACTAAGTCTTCACGCCCTGTATGCAAATAGAGTATAATCCAAAAATCAATTCTGTCCCATTTTAAGGGGTACTCCGGGGATTTAGCTCGGCACTTCCAGAAAGCTGGGGGACTCACAGGGGATTTAAAAAAAAAAAAGTCAAAATTTAAGCAGAAGTATCCTGCATACCCTGAGTTTTAGCCCAGAGTGGCACCAAAAACCACAGGTCCTACAATTCCCACAATAAAACTCAGTAGCATATTTAATCAGACCTTCCTTAAAGCTTCTTACAAACCACACACCTTCAGCTGGTAAAGCCTGTGATGGCTTTAAGTCTCAAGCTCATGCAAAGATAACCTTCAGTGTGTTGTCACAGTTTTCAGACTTCTCAGAGCTTTTTAAAATCTCCTACTACTAATTCTGTTGATGTGTTTACTGTACACCTGCAGAGGAGACTGTGAGGATCCTGAAGCGAGACACAAGAAAGCAGAGAGTAAAACTTGAGCTCTGGTTATTGTACTGTGGAGCTGATTTTTAGTGTACGAGCAGTGTTGAAAGCATCAGCTTCATCCTTGATCTGAATGTTTAACATGAACATACAGAATTGAAAATGAAATGATTAAATGATATACAGGGGATAAATTCAAAATAATCAAATAACGCTGGGGCTGGGGGCCAGATAAGTTTTGGTTTGGAGTAACTGAGGTACCTTGAGGTGTAGAGCGGAGATATACAAAACACGTTTATTGGGAAAGAAACTGTATATTGCAGGATGTGGAAGAAAACTGCATCACAACAGCTGCTGAGACAGTGAGGTGTGACTAAGATAAAGTCCAAGTGGGAAAGTCAGTTGGTGACAGTAAAGGCCAGACTGCAGCCGGGTGTCAGACCTCAGGGCGACTGAGCCACTTCTGAGGCGACTGAGTTGGACGTGAATGAGGTTAGGCTGCAGCCGACAGGAGGCGTTCAGGAAGCTATCAAACAAATGCAAATTATCAACCATCTCCATAACATCAGCAGCAAATAAAAGGATTCTGCTTGACGTCAACTGGAAAAGACGAGTGAGTCATACTGTCTCTACAAGCACCATTTTCTCCCCCAGCACTGCAGGGGAATAACTGGAGAGAAGAACAGTGGAGTTCAAAGCTTCTTCTGCACCGTGATCGACATCCGTTTAAAATTTCCACCAAAATCTTAAAACCACGCCGATGACGCACACACAGGCCGCTTTGGGGACGAGTCCCAGCTTGAACTCCGCATCACTTCCTGTGATTACACTTGACAGTAAAGTGGAAAAGAATTTCAGGAGGAGAGCTTCAAGACTGTACCTGGATTGTGCCAAAGTCCACGTTTTCATAGTGGAAGTGAGCGCACTCTGCCAGCTTCGGGAAGTGGCCCTTGGTGAAGCAAAGTCTGGAAACACACACACACACACACACACAGAGTTTGGTTAACACTTCATCCTCTGCCCGTGGTAACACCTTGGAGCGTGCGTGACTAGTATTAGAGGCAGAGGGCAATGCAAACGGAGGGAGTTAAAGGAGGAGGAAGGTACAGAAATAGACTCAGGGAGCGGAGCTGGAAACAGAGGCGATAAACAGCCAGTTAGGAGCAATAAATAGAGACGAACCGAGAGAGGGAGCGCTGTGAGAGAAGTGTGTGTGCCTACTCACTTCTTGACATTCTTGACCTTCATGCTGGCCGTGCTGCTGCTGCACGAGCGCATGAGGGGCTCCGACCTCAGCTCAGGGATCTCTGCACTTCTTGCCTAAATAAAAATCAGAAACACACACAAACATCAGTCAGGCGGTGCGCGCAAATAACTCTGATGCAAATCCACATCACCAACAGGCTTTTGGAGTCCACGAGTGACGTGCAGACATGCTGATTTAAATCAACACCAACCTCATCCGGAACAATGATTTAATCAGGCGGTGCAACTAATGAAATTAATAACACCCCAGCAATTAGTGGGGCTGGGTGAACAGTGGCGTTGTTTAGGTCGAGTGGTGAACTGCAAAAAAGCTGTGTGACTTTTCATTTATCCGGACTGACTTATGTAACCACGGCTACGCAGCATCCCACCGTTTGATTGTGTTAAAGCTGTTTGGATGAGCTGACTCATCACCTGCTGGAGGAAGTAGACTGATTACTTAATAGTCAGGTTGACTGTGTTCTCTCTCTCACACACACACACACACACACACACACAAACTTCTATCTTTGAGGGGACACTCATTGATATAATGCATTCCCAAGCCTCTCACCCTAATCTCCACCATTTCAACTGAATGCCTATCCCAACCCTGACCCCATCGAAGTCTAATTCTAACCCTGACCCTAAAACCAAGTCTTAACCCTAAAACAGCCCTTTGTAGACGCGAGGACTCCTCAATTCCCAAATATGTCCTCACTGTTGAAAATAGTGTACTCCGGTCCTCACTTTGCAGCAAGTACAAACACACACACACACACACACACATATATTACATGAGCTTGTGAGATGCAGCTTTTCACTTTCGTTCATGTTCGTCCAGATCATCCCTTCCCTTACATGTGCACTTTCCTACTGGTTTCTGAGATGAATGTGTTCAGGCCTGACTTGCTGCACTTGTTACCACACAGACGGGGACTGTAACAACAGAGTGACTCTTTAAGCTGGATTTATCTCAGTGCAAAGAGAATCCCACTGTGGGTATCAGCACAATAACACAGAACGTTACGTGATCAGGCTGTATCCTGCTCCAATAATATTTCTCACAGTCTCTGTGTTTACATTGTTCATTGACTTTCTCTATACAGAATAACAGTGGGAAGACACTATTTTTTGTTCTTACGTGATCTTTTCACAAAAGGTTCAGGAAGATGGAGATAAAAGATCACATAGTTCTTGGTGTTTATGCCGCCATCATTGATCTAGTTAGAGACTGTAAATGACAAATGGACAAATGTAACACAATGTCGCACAGTGGTTTGTGGACTCGCATTCTGAAACCAGGTATTTGAACGTGGCCATATTGGCTGTTTGGAGCCAGAAGTGACCATACTTGGATATGAAGGGAGGAGTGAGGAGGCGGGTCTGACCCTTGAACCCAAGGATGGTGATGAGACTCAGTGCCAGTCCAGACCCGACCTGTCAATCAAACTAACACAAACTTCATGATTGATTGAATTTCTTATTAGATGTCAATCAAGATGCTTTTTTTTATACAGTCTGAATCCAACATGTACCTTTACAAGTACTTTGCAAGTAGACCAACACAAATGTCACTTCCTGGTCCAGCCGGAGCAACCACCCAACCTACCTCCAAACATTCAATATGCACACCGAAGTCCACTGGAGATGATCAATATTAATCCTAGAGGAGGCAATGTAAAGCTAAATCTGCGAGTCATAACCAATCATGGTGTCTGTGCAATCTCTGAACACAGATGGAGGAAGGACGGATGTCTGAATGAACACTTGACAGAGTTCAGCCTGAACTGGGCTGTGTTTAGTAGAAGGTTTTCTTTCTCTTGTTGCTGGGTGATTGGGCCAAAAAAAGGACTGGATCTGGGTTTATTTGGCACATCACATGTATTCACCACTGTTGATTGGCAAACATTTCTGTTGTAGCAGGACAAATTGAGAGAAGAGACATCACATCATGAGACATGTATTTCAATTCATGGTGGTGTACGGCCAAATCATCCACTCCACACAGGAGTTCACAACAACCCTGGCTGTCATCTTGTTTCTTGAAAACTGCTTTATTTAGACTGAAAATTATTAAAGGAGAGGTGGTCAGGTGAACTATACCAGAGCTGAGAAAATCTATTTTGGTGCAAACCGAACGTATCAGTGGCACTGTGAAGTTTTCATTTTAATAATCTGCATGGTGCTGGAAGCCACTCGTGAGACAAACTAACTACAACTAAAGGTGAGGGGGAAAACTGGTACAAACCACATCTATGAGAAAGTAATTGCCTAATAAAGCGAGTAGTGATTTTGCAGAAGATTACACCACAGAGCTGCTGGCCGAGCGAGGCTGAGGGAAGATAAGGACAAAGTGGTGGAGAGCTCTGAAAGTTTCTTGCATTCAGGTTGTGAGTCCACAGCCAGACGGTCGGTGACAGTGAAGGTGCTTTGCAGATGAGGTCAGACCTTCTGCATCACTCCTGTCCGAGGTGTTAACCAGACGAGGCTGACAGAGCTGACAGTATAGATGCTGCACTCATGGTAATTGATTATATCAGATCCTGACCAGTGTTGGATTTTTGAGACCAATGCAGACACTGATTTCAGAGAGGAAAAATTCACCAACTAATATGACGGCTGATTGTGAATTCCTGGGAGGGATGACCTTTTGAAGTGTGCTGTGCACAGACTCTGCACCAGAAGGCTGCTCCTTAAACAAATAACGTCATGAATGAATATTCAGCATTATTACACAACTACATCACTGCCTGTGGAGAAGTCTCACACCCTACTGTTGATTTTCAGCCATAGGTGATAGAGAAAAGAAACTTTTATTTCAAAGTATCTATGACCCTGTTTGGACCTGGCTACTTTCATAGGTCTCAGGTTTCAGGGACACAGCTGGACAGACAAGATGCATCGAGTTTACAACTGGTATTTACATGCGTCTCCAAACCATCCTGCCGACTACTTGTGTTTGTGTGTCGCTACAACAATGTCGGGACTGCATAGTTGTTAATGAGTTGTGAATTTTGCGGACACTTTTTTTAATTTGTTGTCATTTACACTTGTCCATATTATGGTTTAGTGCTGTCCTCGACACCCAAGACCAATGAAAGAAGCCAGGTCTGACCCTGTTCAGATCCTGTCCCTGCTTCTCTGATCCTGTAGAGTTTGTAGGGTTACAGGGTCAGAGACCCTGTTCACATGTGGTTTTTAGATAAATCTCAGGTGATCAGATCACAAGTAACGAGATCTGATCACTCAAACCACATGTTGTGTCTAGGACGCATGTGACCACATGTCTTTTGTAGTGTAAAGGCTAATTGTGCCCTGATGTGTCCCTGATAAAGACATAACTGGACAGACATCATCACGCGAACAGTGAAGGATAAGCAGATTGTCTGGAGCCACCACATTCATACAGTCGTAAACATCTTTGTCCTGTCACCTGAAACAGGGTGAACAGTGCGTAGATGTACAATAGTTGATGAATCATTTCACCTTCTCCTCTCTCTCGGCTAACTGTGGCTTCTGTAGTCTGTCAGTATTTTTTTTTAATGCAGCTATAACAGCAGATTTTCTGTATAAAATATTGATCAAGAAAATCAGTAGTAACCACAGCTGTTAGAAAAATGCAGTGGAGTAAAAATATATATATATTTTTCCCTCTAAAATGTAGTGGAGTGGAAATAAAGCAGGAAAAGCAGGGAAATAGAAAATGATTTTCTCTATTATATGTTCTGAAGTCAAATTTTTTACATCAATTCAATCAGTAAAAAAAAAAAACAGACTGGTACTAATAGATCTGTGAAAGGCCCATATTGGATGATAAAATGGGCCAATCAATAAATTGATCAGGATGTAGTTTATCTTCAGCAGAGCTGCAAGGATTAGTGAAGCAATCAATTTGTTTATTGACAGAAAAACAACTGACTGACAACAGACTGTTTCAATAATTGACTGTTGAAGACCACGTTCAGGAAAATATTTCTAGTTCCAGCTTCTCACTGATGAGGACTCACTAAGTTATTCTGGTTCATGATACAATAAATGAAGTAAGAACCTTTGGGTCTCTGGATGAGATTACAAAAAATATGCTACTTTGACTTCTTTAGATGAAGCATTTGGTCTATGAAACATCTGGTATGAATGGAAGAGTCAGATGTTGCTTTCAAACACAGGGTTTCATAAGTTGAACATGAATGAAAGCAAAAAGCTGCATCTCACAAGCTCATGTAATACACCTGTGTGTGTATGTGTGTGTGGGTGTGTGTGTGTGTCATGTTCTTGCTGCCAAGTGAGGACCTCAGGTTAGGGTTGGGGATAAGCATTTAGTTGTGATGGATGAGGTTAGGGTGAGGTTCTAGGGAATGCATTAAGTCAATAAGTGTCCCCACAAAGATAGAAGTACAAGTAAGTGTGTGTGTGTGTGTGTGTGTGTGCATGCGAACAGAAACAGCCACATTCAAATGTGGGTTTCCTCCACTACACGACTCAGATTCAGTACATTTCTGTGAAAGCTCTGGTATTGTTCCAGCCTACACTGCTATGACAAACACAGTTCACGATGTAAATACTGCATGCCATGTAAAATATGTAAAATCTATAATTATTGAAAAAGATTCTTCTTCTGCCGAGTCTATCATTGTCTTGCAGGGATTTGTGCGTCCCTCTGCAGTCGACGCAGAATATGATCTTCTCTCCTACACGGTGCAACAGGGCGTTGGTGTGACAGCTTACACTAAGTTGCTTAGAGCTTCTCATCACCTCCTTGAACCAGGGGGAGAGATGCATAATGCATGGCACTCCAGCGCGCAGTCCCTCTCGTATCAAATATTGAACAAAGAATAGCAGACATGCAGTATTAAAAGCTCCGCCTCTGTGATCAATATTCATCAGCCTGGTGAGATTGTTGTTCTCTCTCGCTCTGTGTTGCCCGATCGAAGTGAGCTTTTACGATAGGGCTCCAACCACACGCCGACCAACGGGTGGCTCGGCATGTTACCATGGAGACGGCCTCATTTTCACCGTACTGTTGATGCAGGAAGCAAGAAGACCCGGACCGGAGAAAAAATAGAAAATAACAATAAAAAAAAAAAAGGAGAGGAAATAATGAATGATGCAGTGTAGTGAATGGGATCCAGTGTGGAGGGACGACACAGGAGTCCACAGACAGCAGGTCTCTGCGCAGAGAGTTTGGGGTTCGGGATGCCAACAGTCATCTGCATTAGTCATGAATGTGCGATATAGTGTGTCGACACGAGTCGTCAGCGCGCCGACTGATGAGAACGTGACAGACGGTGTGGTGTTACTACTGGATGTGACATGTCAGAGTGAGCTTCTGCTGACCTGTAGGACCTCCATCAAAGCACTATTTGTATTCAAAAGAAGGAGCGCAGCTACACCCACAATCACTGGGAAGGAACTGTTTGTGGAGCTGGTTCACCCACTTTACAGTACGTGTTGTGTGCCAGCTCCAGTTTTTACATAGATTACATTTTACCAAAGACTCACACAGATGACACATGTGAAAAACTTTCTCCTGCACATCATCCTCATCCGTTTCATCCTTCACACAGATTACAGGGTTTTCTCTTTCTACAATTCTGTCCAACACGCCTAAAGTTTTTAATCCTACTCCTCTCACTGCTGTTTGTGATTGGACATTACATTCAGCTGGACTTGGAGAGAGATATACTGTGGTGTTTGCATTATTGGTTAAATGCCTATTCACCTTCTTTGTAGGAGTGAGATAATGTATTTTCTGGATTTAAACAAACAAAAACATCAAATCCAATTTAAGAGGGTTCCCTGATGACTTGTACCAGGGATGACTTGTGTGACCGCTGAAGAATGTAAATCATTAGTATCAGTCAGCTGAGTGGGTGTGTAAAACAGGAAGTGATGGCTGAGTCTACTGTTCCACTGAAAACTGTTTCTCACAGAAAAGTGTATCTCACCATGGCACTGATGGTCTCCTCCCAGTCGGGTCTCTCTCTGGGATGGATGTGAGCCAGTTCAGGCACAATGTCGTCGTCCTCCAGGTGACGTCCAGGCCTCAGGCCTCTACACAACAACACAAACACACACAAAGTCAGAACTGAATTCAGAACTATTTCAATGGGTTGCAACCCCAGACTGTTCATAGAAATGGACGAAGCAACCAGGACTGCAAAGCCAATGTAGACGTGCAAAAAAGTACAATACACTAGATGCTGGCTCCAAAAAACTCTGGTTCCAACTGACTTTAATTCAAAAAAGGTCATTTTCAATCCTGAAATACTCAGTCAATACATTTTTTTCCACAAGTCATTCTGATGTCATTAGCTGAAGTAAATTAGATATCAGTCCTGGAAACCACTGAGCTCAGACCTGAACTCCAGTCTCATCCAGTGTCCTCGTGTTCAAGTGTCACACCCCCCTTTTGACTCCACCCTTCATTATCCAAATATGGTCACTTCTGGTTCCAAACACCCAACAATCCCATGTTCAAATACTAAACTCCTGGCTTCAAAATAGGAGTCCAGAAACCAACGGCTGACATCACATTAGCTTCGTCCATTTTTTAAACAGTCTGTGGTTGCAACTAATGATTGTTTGATCAGCTGATAAGTCTCTGATATGTCACATTCTGTGCAGGTCAAAACTTACATGCAATAGCAACACAATGTTCACATTATGTGCACAACAACACAACCACAGCTACACACAGTCACACAGGTCATCTGCATGGAAAGAAGAGACCAAGCTCATTGTTTGTAAGACCTGGAAGATCAAAACAGGCCGTGCAGGAACAACCATGAAAACTTTCAGAACAAACTGAACCAGATGCTGGGGACACCATCATCCTGCTGGATGTGCACATTTTAAAGAAGCTCGCACAAGCAAAGCAGCTGAAACTACAGTGAAAGCAGAGCCAGCCACAAACTTTAGTTTCAGAGGTGTAAAAGAAAAAAGCATTCATATGCTGCTCCTGTTTTCTTCTGGTTACAGTGGACACAAAGATACACTGCAAGTTATTCTCTATTTGTATTTCTGCCCAGAAACCTGCTGCACTTTGTTTTAAGAGAAGGTCCTTTAACCTGCTGCAGCATGAAGCTATTTCATAATTAATGTTTTATCATCAACATACAGTTACATTTTCAATTAAACTGACATAAAGATCTGTGTATGCTGTCAATTATAGGTCTAAAAAAAGTAAAATCAAGATGATCAGAGTGTTAAAAAAATATATAAGACGACTGCATTGGTTCATCTCTACTCCACACTAAATACTCCAGTAATTATTTGGTTCAAATATTTTTTCATGCAACAATTAAGGCGACAGCACAAGTCGCCTTGTTAGTCCAAAGACTTCAATTATGTTCATGTACTTATCGTATCTATGGTCATATGATAAAGAGCAATTAACTTCTACATGTGACAAACTGAAATCATCATAGTCTGTTTGAAGAAATGTCTCAAATAATTAACCAATTATCTAATTAGTTGCCAATTACTAGTAATTGTTATAATTTGGTGGTGTCAGATTGAGTTTATGTCTAAGTCTCCACTTGAAATCCCACCTTACAAATCTAAAGACAAACCTCTGGTAATGGTATGAACTGTATATAGTTGTGTGTGTGAGATAGACAAGTAACTATCTTGTTTTTAAGCCCACCTGAGCTGCTTGTACCCGTGTGCTGCTCTAACACCACAGAACATGAATAAAGAGATGTCAACACATAAAACTCCGTAGAAGTGTTTGGTTTACTCAGAGTTACAGCCCGAGGCCTCAACAAAAGTATCAGTTGAGTCATTTACAACTAGAGGGACCCCCAGAGGCTGTAACAGCAATATCATTTAGCGCTGAGTTATTTAGACATTAAAATAACATGAGTCTTTTATCTAACCCTTTTAATGATTTATACTCTGCAGTGTGAGAGGATGGAAAGCTTCTCTACAAACCATGAATGGAAAACTTATTTTACAGAGCTTATTACCGGCTCATCAAATAGGAGGATTTGTAGCATGTCTCTGGTTTCTACAGCTGAACTGAACATCTATGGATTTCTTACTGCCGCTCAGACATAACAGCACTGCGAGGGATATTTTTACCAGTTGAGTTGATGTCTTCCAAACCGAATTATGAATCAAATAATTGACAAAATAATCCGCAGATTAAACAACGATGAAAATAATCTTTGTCTGCAGCTGTGCTCACGATAGAGGATCTATCCTCCTCACAGTGATGGGGATTGTAGGAGGAAAAACAAGGCAGCGTGTCCACGAGCTGCAGGGCTCGGTTCAAGACCTTTTGAATGCAATGTTGGGAAATGAGAGAAGACATGAACAGCGGATAATTTGATGAAGGTAAACTTGAGTTGCCTCCATAGAACAACTTGTAGTTGATGAGACGTCTGTCATAACAGACGTCTCATCAACTTCAAAGACTGCCCTTGTTTTCAGGGAGGCTGAGAGCAGCGGAGAATGGGGATGGAAATGAAACAGATTCACAACACACACACACACACACACACACAGACACACACACAAAATATCCCAAGGATGATTTTTAATCATCATCCAGAACGCAGCAGTGATGCTGGATCTATGGGTCTAATAAAGTAGAGCAGACAACGGAGGAAATTGGAGGAGGAGAAGAGTTGTGTTTTTGTGGAGGATGAACCGTCTGCAGCTGCTGCCAGACGACAGCGCCGAACAAACGCAGGAACGACGTCCTCGCATCCAGATAATTGGACTTAAGGGCCGAGGTCTCCAAGTCAAGAAGTGAGGAAGTAAAGTTTAGTCATTCTCTGTAGTCACTCTCTGAAACCCTTTTTAAACTACTGTACTGTACAAACCCACTTCTTCATTCAGTCAAATCATGATGCTACATTTCATTTTATGTGATTCAGAAACACAGGAGAGGCAATAACAAAAAGATGCTGCTCACATTCAACCTATTTCCAGCTTTCCAGCCTTTATGGCCTAAATAGAAGACTGTAAAACCCCATTATTCACATCCTGTACAAAACTCTCACCTTTTCTTTGACAATTTGTTCAAAATAACAACACACTGACCCATCCACTCCATCAAAAACTAATGTACTCTAACAACTGCAGCAGCATCATCTTGGATCAGTCTGAAACAAAGAAGTCTGAAGGTGTTGTAGTCTTTCTAACTGCAGCAAACCCTGAAGAAGGTACTGAACACACACAGAAACACAGATCCAGCCCGACTCCCAGAGGACCTTGTTAAAGCCAGTGAGGCTGGAAAAGATCACTGAAACACTTTAGGAAACGGGGCAGACACTTCACAGCACCGAAACCCGAAAGGTCATTCGTAAAATCTTGGTTGGAAACGGCTGAACAGGAGGTCACGATGGTGCTTCACCAGGAGGATCTACCAGGAGGTAAACACACGGGGATATTCAGCCGTAACTTTGACATCTCACCACGTGACGACAGTAGATGTTTGCTCTGTAAGTGGTACTCTGCACATTAAGGAAGCTACTGTGTGCTAGTTACCCAACACTCAACTAGCATCTGCTGCTAGTATTCAAAAAACGATGTGATTGAAGCAACTTCAGTCAAACAGCCTCAAACTGAATCAATGCAACCTCGTCAAAGATGGCAGGTCTACCGAGTTAAGGGTCACTGTATATTAAATAGGATGTATATGTCAGTGTGTGACAAGACAAGACAGGTCAGGGTCTCTTTAGGCACATGTCCACTGCATGGTACCGAGTCTCCTCACCTCATGACGGGTTTCAACTGCAACAAGTACCTCGAACATGGTACCTGGTACCACTTATTTAGTACCTCCTCTCCTGTGGTTCCAAAAAAAGTACCCGGTCAGGTACGAGCAGGTACTGAAATCTTATTGGTCTGAATCGTCACTGCATCATTGCATCATCACTGCGCAGCACGAAAGCATTTGTACCTGCAAGCCGACAGTCTGCATGGTTATAGTCAGAATAACAAGTTTCTACTATGTGGGGAAACCACTAAATAGTTCAGTTCAATCTACAAAAACAGCGCTTTAGTGCAACGTTAACATTTTATTTAAAAACATCAGCTGAAAAAACCTGAGCTCTAAGCGCCGGGGCAGTTGAACAGCTGATGGAGGTTGTAGTGAGAGCTCACATCTCTGAAAACGTCACAGCAGGTATTTAACCAGGCTCTAACTTGATGAATTAACAACATATCTGAAGTAAAAACAACTCATCTCTGTCCTGAAACAATCTTCAAACTGCTTCCTGTGACACCACTACAGTTATTCTGAAGATTACTGAAGATCAACTTTCTCCTCTTTCATCTGATGACCAGCTACACGGAGGAGGGACTGCTTTCTGTAATGGAAATGCAACCGAGGCGAGGTGAGTAGATAGCATGTAGGCTAGTGGAAATGTGCCATTAGAGTACTCCAGCTTCCTCCCACCGTCCAAAGATATATTAGTTAGGTTAAGAGATGAGGCTAAATCAGACATAGGTGTGTGCAATGGACCTGCAATGTGTCCAGGGTGTGCCATGCCTCTGGTCTAATGCCAGCTGGGATAGGATAGGATAGGATGGGATGGGATGGGATGGGATGGGATGGATGGATGGATGGATGGATGGATGGATGTCAGTGGTTCTTTGATTACTCATAATCTCTCTCATCTTGTCCACACTTGGTTTGTTTGATGCCTCTTGGGTGACCACTCAAAACACATGTGGAGCTGGTCA
>OOFC01015168.1:19116-30420 GCA_900323345.1 Pseudochromis fuscus
GTGTCCAGGGTGTGCCATGCCTCTGGTCTAATGCCAGCTGGGATAGGATAGGATAGGATAGGATGGATGGATGGATGGATGGATGGATGGATGGATGGATGGATGGATGGATGGATGGATGGATGGATGGATGGATGGATGGATGTGGTTCTTTGATTACTCATAATCTCTCTCATCTTGTCCACACTTGGTTTGTTTGATGCCTCTTGGGTGACCACTCAAAACACATGTGGAGCTGGTCAGGGACACATGTGACCACATAGTTTTTTTTGTGTAAAGGCTAATGCCTCCTGATGCATCCCCAATAAGGACGTGAGAGAAATGCTGCTGCTGTTCTTGTGTTTAGTCTCCTTCATCTTGGCCTGTGTTCATTTGTAACTCGTAAAAGACTTCATCCTCTCACCTGAAACAGTGTGAACAGTCAGTACATTTAGCTAAAAGAGAGGAGAAGGCAAAATGATTCAAGAACTGTTGGACATGTACGGACTGCTGCTGCTTGACTCACCTGAGATACCTTGAGATACCTGTGCTGCCCCAAAACAGGTCTCTACTCACAAAGAACTCACTATAAAAGATGCTGTCATTGGAAACATATTAGTGTGAATTTTAAGCACTGAAACTAAGACATGTGTTACATATTTGTGTACAATCTGCCACAGTACAAAGGACATACAAGCAAACAGTGGGAGATTCCTAATTGGATGTTTTTGTTGGTTACCAGGGAAACAAACAACCACTAGGATAATGATAATCTTGGTGAACTTTGGTTAGATTTTTCTCAAAAACAGAATAATTACAATAATACCCCATCTGTGTAACTGGAAATCATCAAATTAGCAAATCAGCTTAGTTATCTAATAAGCTACTGATTATCTAGACTTGGTTTCCTAACAAAACAGATAGGATGCAGGCTCAGCAAAGACCAGCTTACAGATTTAATATCACACTGTTCAGGTTGATAAAAGTAGCAATGTTTCCACAGTACTGCAGATTTCTCAGTCGGATATTTACAGACATTTGTAGACATTTCTGCAAATCTGGTTTCTGTGGAAGAAGTTGCTCAGGTTTGAAGCCCCTCAGAAATGTTATATTTTCTAGAAACAGCATGTTCTTGTAAAAAATCCTCACATTTTCCCCCCAAAACAACCACAAATGCAAAAACCTGAGGCACACATATCCTTCTGTTGCTGTTCGTCCTGCAGTATAAGACAGCCATCTCCTCTGTCATGCGGTGAACGAGGAGAAGTAAGTCGTGAGAAGGCCTCCAGAATTTCTGGGCCACTAAGTGACGTCCCACAGCCACACTGACCCTAATGACATGCTTTAAGCGCCACTTACCAGGGAAGGCTGAGGACTACTGACGCAGCGTGCAGCACTTTCAGACGCCACAGATAAAGGCCGAGCTTCATTTCACTCAGTACCAAGCGAGTACCAAGGAGTGCCGTGCAGTCCTGGGATTCCCAGCATTCCTCAGCGAGGACGCTCGGAAGGAGAAAGGAAGCGCTCCTTCCAGCACCTGCTCCAAATGCTCTCATAACATGGCAGCTAGAAAACCTTCAGCAGTGCTCTCGCCTGCTCTCCGCCTACCTTCTCCTCATCTACTCCACCACATAAGAGAAGGAACTGACAGAAGGCTTCCCTCAGCCGTCCTCAGCCTGCTGAGTCAACTGTGTAAGAAACAACAGAGAGAACACCACATTTAAAATGCTGTGCAGCTTTCTATCCTCACCAGTTTTCATGCACTTCCATCAGCCTCACAATTTCAGTCCGTAAAAGCGATGGCAGCTCAATTTCTGTTTTGAAAATGAAAGCCATGAATCTCTCCCCGCATTTATCCTCAGCCACAGCTTTCTCATGCCTGCGCTATTAGGCTGCCTCACCGCTGGAGCCACCGAACGTCTGACTCAACATGTGCTCGGCCCCAAACAGAAATCATGTGGCTTTTACGCACTAATATTTCAACACAGTTGCCGCAGCCGGTTAAGTGCAGGTTTTTTCTCTTTAACGTGGATGTGAAGGTTGAAGAGTGGAGGAGATACGCTGCTGTCAGACGACGAGAAAACGTCACGCTGCAACGTTTTCACAGCTGCTGGTTCAACTGTGTGTTTGTTCAAAACTAACAGAAGATATCATGGTGATGCTGAACTGAGACACACTGAGCCCAGTTTGCAACTAAATTCAGACTCAGACTTTCAAGGAGCACAAATCCTGCAGAACTATTTCCAGCTCCTGCATCAGTCACCTGCTGTGTGCATATAATCCTAAAGCAGCTCATTGGTGCTGTTGGTTAGGTAGGTTTCACCAATTAGTCAAACCACCACATTGTGCTGACACAGACCACATACATGGCCGTTATGGATCTGGCTCAGAGCTCATCATTACTGAGGGCCTGCAGGTAGGACTTATTTTCATCATTGATTCTTCACTGTCTATTGTTGCAATTCATTGATCAGTTTCCCAGAGTCACGGGTGATTGGTGGATTTAGTTGCTTTTTCCTGTTGCTTGGTCAAAAGATATTACATTTACCATCACATTCTAACACAAAGATAAACAGACTCTAAGACTCATTTATGTTTCATTTACACACAAAAAGAAGTACAATGATATGAGCTCAGACTTCCATGTGTCCTTTCTAATGTTTGTTGAATATCTTCACTTGAGGACAGAGTCACAACTGGCAACAATCTCCTCCCAGAGGTTTAGTCACAACATCTTTTCTCTGCGCTCGTTTAAAGCAGCACCTGAAAAAAGTTGAAAATTTTTATAAACTCCAGGACTTCTCAAAAAGTTGCACCATCTTCCTTGGAGCGACTGGCTGCACCACTCCCACCATTTCCAGTCCTTCCTTTTGTTCCTATTGTTTAAGAAAAATGTACATATGTGGACAAAAAGTACACATTACGCATATTAAGCTCCATATTGAATATTGAGCATAAATGAGCCTTAATATCCCAGAACAAAACAAGTGATGAAGCTGAGCTGAGTGGAGCTGCTTGTTGTCTGAAGTGAGCATGTGCACCAGACCTTGCAGTAGTACTCTGCAGGTAGGTTGCTCCAAGTGTCTTGCTACAGATCCTGTGATGATGTTGAAACCAGGGCTCTGTGGGGAAACAATGCCTTCTGCAGAAGACCTTGTTGTGGTTGAAATATGGACTGTTTATAAAAATGAACAAAGCAGGTGGGGGCAAACATGAGGCCAGTGCAGAAGCGCATAAAAGTACTGATGGCCACTAGATGCTGACTCCAAAAAATTTGCCACCATGAGAGTTTTGTGTTGTAGATACGAATCGACACATCTGGAGAACCTCTGGGTGGAGCTGCAGGTTTTTACAAAGGTGTGTTTTTGTGAGTGAGACACTGAAACAGAATGTCAACACTACACACTTTCACATGTCAAAGACAGAAATATCTTTAATTTGCGACTGCTGGTCACAAATCCATTTAGGAGCCGAGAAATGAATGAACGCAGCCAAAGCAACAGCAACAAGTGCTGCCAGTTTGGGGAGGCTGTGATCACTGTTTATAAGAGCAACTCGTAAGAGCGTAGCATGTTTTCTGTACTGGACTGAACACACGTGGGTAAGTGCCACTTTTAGAACTGCCAATAATACCCTCCAGAGAATATGATGGCACCGGTCTGATGAAAGAGATATTCAATGAGTGGTGACTGAAGGCTACAGGGAGTGGAGCGCCTCGTGCTCGGCTCGAAGAGAATTAAATAGTGTTTTTGTTTAGTTGTATTTGTTGTCAATAATTTATCCAAGAAATAAACCCCTGAATGGACTTGAATTGGCTGTGCGAGGAATTAAACTTTAATTTATCAATAGTGATTCAGCTCAAATAAAGCAGTTTGTTACACACAGTGGTAATTGTTTCTCACACTTGAAGTGTTTTGAAACTGGAAGCAGTAAGTTTGACTTACTGGGACACTGGTTGATTAGTAATACAACACACTCTGACATGAGCAGCTCGAGGCCACATGATCCAGTATCATCAGAATAAGCTCTAAAACATTTTGGGGTGGATGTTGCTGGAGTGTAACCAAGTTTCTACCAGCTGCCTCTGGCTGAAGCTGTGACTTTTGTGAGTGAAACTCAAGCTCGGTTTCGGGGTCGCTGAAGACATTCAATCAGAGGAGGGGAATGAATGTGCTGCCCTGCAGAAAACAACAGTCGGAGGAGAGGAGTAAGTCACCTCTGTGAGGGAGATGACTTTTTATGTCTGCTGCAAATTACAATCTGCGGCAAAGCATTTTGCCTGAACACAGATTTTTAATAAGACTGTAGATGAACTGAGGCCTGATGAACACCAAGTGCCACTAAACATGATGTTGAGCTGTTTAGAGGGAAACATGGTGGAGGGGAACTGAGTTTAAAGTGAAGTTTTACCTTTTCTGTGAGAAAAAACTGTAAATGTTTGAGGAATTATTAAAACAGCCCAATGTTAATGATACTTGACAGTGAATGATATTTTGGGGGGTCGATCAGCAGAAGACGAGGGCTTTCGGAGAATGGGCTGTTTAATCTCCACAGGGAGTGACTCCTCTTTCATGGCGGCCATCTTGCACTGTCATATTTCTACAGTAGCCCAGAATGGACAAAACAAACCACGGTTCTAGAGAGAGACTTTCATACATTTAGTCTGAAGTTTGAAATTTACTAACCACCATAACACGAAGAAGAAGAGGAGGTATCAGTAGTTACTGGGACTGGATAACAAATTTTGATCACTGGAGGATCATACTATGAGAGTCATTGTAGTTTAAGGAAACATGAAGATTCAAAAACACAAAAGTCCTCAGAGTGTGGCCTCTTCTCTGTTGCATCTACATCTCAGTATAGAGGAAATTGCTTGTTTGATAGCTCTGCCTTTCTCCTTCAATAAAACTGATGTTTAACATTTCTTTACTCGCCAGTGAAATCTCATATTACCATGCAGAGCAGCTAGTTAGCACAAGTTAACAATACTGGATATCTTACATGGAAGCTGTGAGCTACAGTATCACAAAATAATATCCTCCTCACAAACAATATCTAAATATTTACCCAAGTATCCTCATCACTGGACATATTTCTGCTTCTTCACAGCAGGAGATGATACAGACTGTTTGTCATCTGACAGTCACTGTAGATACTCAAACACAGTGGGGATGCAGGTTCACGTGGTTGTAACCTGAATCCTCACTTTTCCTTCAAGCGAGGGTTTCTGTGAATCATTTTAACCAGAAGGACTGTGTAAAAAGATAATTTAAAGGTCTACTTATTTAATATTTTGGGCTGCTTCAACGGTGTTAGTGCATGATGGACTGCAGCTGCCGTGAGCCATTAAAACCTGAGGATAAATAGTCAGGAGGCAGGTAAAGTGGTCTGAAAAATAGCTGTGGACTGTAACATCGCCGCTGAACCGAGAGCTCTGTTGAATTAACTCTGGGATCTGTCTTTTAATTTCCCCTTCGCTCACTGTTCTGACCTTGCTACAGTCCGTCTCCCTCCGAGTGTGTCCGATAAAGCGGCGCCGCAGATTTTACTCCTGATTTTCACAGATGTTAAATTTCAGAAGCTGCTTCCTGCCACGGTGCTCAGTCAGCAGTGATAAATCTGGTGGAGAGGCTGTTTGTATTCATTTCAATTCCTTCCTATTTTTCACCTCTGGACAGGAACACCTTAAAATATCCACTGCATGATGTGCATGGGCCATTGTCTGGTTGTTTTGGTTACAATTACGCATTTCTATAAATAAAGCAGCTCAGGTTATTCATCCCAGCACTGCTTTGCTGGGGTAGATTACATATTTATAAGAGTGCACACATAGTCACAATGATTGTGATAAACACTTATTTTTTATTATGCTATAAACAACCAAAATTATGTGTTATATTAGCAAAAAGTTGTGAATTTAAAGGTGAACACTACCTGGCAGGGTCACTATAAAACAACTCAGTCTTCACTCAAACCTCTTGTGAAAGACAGAATTAAAATTTCTAATTTCAAGCACTTTGTCTAAAATCTATTCAGACCTTGAAAACACAACATTCAATATCAAGCACCTGCACAAACCTTGTTACTGTTGCTTCAAGGAGTCAAAGAAACAAATGAACCCGAGCAGCGACTGCAACAAGGAAACCTACTGAGGTTAGTGTTTGTCTTTGAGGGAAACTAAGATGCCATTTTATATTATGTTGTAAAAAAAGAGTCTGAGTTTCCAATCTTCACGAGACGATTGAAGTTACTGCGTCGTGACGTTTTCAGATGCATCGCTCTGCGTTTGTCTGATGTGAGAAGTGACAAACTCCTGATGAGACGAGACATCAGAATCTACCTGTGGGACTTCAAAACAAATCCCATCGTTGTTTTAATGCATCATGAAGTCGGAGTGATGAAGCAGTCACTGTGTGAGGCTCAATCAGCCACAGGGCACAGCTGTCAACTAAAGGCAGTTAACACCAATTTTAGATCTTGCGTATTTTGATGCAATGTCAAATATGTCGTTTAAGTAATTTAATAAATGTGAGCTGAACTTGTCTATAGCCCTGTTCACACCTGGTTGGTTTCATGCAAGTGAACAGTGCTAATCGACGCTAAATACGTGTGTAGTTATTCTTTTTTATTCTAAATACATTGTTTGTCCATTTCCATTGCTTCTTGTGAGCTGAAATAAATGCGGCTTGTATTAAATGCATATACGATATTCTCTCATATCGACTGCCCCTGCACTGAAATGGTATCATGACAGACGTTGTGGTGTCAGCAAAGAATCAGTTTAAACAAGGTTGGTGTTAAAGTTGGGTACAGTCCTTTCCTTGTAATGATGTCAGCTGGTGAGACTGTGACATAGCTTTGCTAGAGTCTGATTAAACTCTTCTATGTGCACCGAGTTCATTGTGGCCTGTCCTGAGTAAATAATCCAGAGTCGGGTTCATTGTGGACCCCGTGCACGTTTCATTCCCACTGCAAAAGAAAAACCCCTGGAAAGCAACAAGCGGCAATAAATAAAGAGAGAAGAAGAAGAAGAAAAAAACAGGGAGGGAGCTATTAGTAGGCAACGCACGGGATTTCAACCTTATGCACGTTCTGGATCTCGTCCACGGGCTGAAGTCTCTCCAGTCGGCCGGCAGTTTAGCATCCATCCCACTGAGGCGCTTTATCTGCTGTGCATATGGCATCGCAGAGCAGACTTCCATCCACATATTTCTACCGGTTACTATTGAACTGTTATCATCCTGCATGGGGGGACTCTGTCCAAATTGTCCGATTGTGTGTTGTGCTGCTTTAGTTGTGCTTTAAAATTAGCAGCACGGCTCAGGCACCCATTCACGCTCCACTGAGACATGTCTGGATGTCTCCATAAATAATATTACACTGCTGTTGATGCAGGTTAACAGAAACGGCTGAACACTTCCACGGACATCGAGCATAATGAATATTTTTCTCCTCAGCTGAACTCAGGCATGGATTTAATGGACAGCTGTATTAGTGACCGGTCATTGATTAGCAGCATGCTTGTTGTGTAACACTGATTATTAGAGAACATGGACCCCAGCCTCCTGTGTTTAGCACAGACTTGCATTTAAATGAGTCAATACACAATCTGAAGACGACACTGAGATGAGACACCTACCATAAACACTCTAACAAAGATGAAATGAATTGAGAATTATTTTGCAATGATCCTGCAAAAACTATGGGATATTTAAGCTCCATTGAAAAGCTCTGCCGTTCAAAGTGGTGCCTATGAAACCTTTAATTCGTCCCCTGGGTGTTGAGAGAAGCAGCAGCACAGTGGCAGCGAACAATGTGGAGGGAGCCCTGCAGAAAGGGTTTTACACCTCCACAGTCAAATGAGACACCAGCAAATGGCATTATCCCGAATCAAATTACATTTCCCTCTCTGCGGACCTTTGTGTCAACTTCTATTCTATCAGCCTGGAGATTCTGCCTAAAGGGCTGTTCCACTGATTTACTGTATCTCCTCAAATAAAGAGCTGGTTTACTGATAATGGACCAGGGCGTGGTCCACACAAATAACAAATAAAGCCTGGTCCTGAAATACATAATGGAGAACAACAACAGGTACATGAAGTCCAGCTTCACTGTCGGTGTACTCCCGTCTCAGACAACCACACTTTGTGTAGTTGTCTTCATCGTGAGCCTGCAAATGTTGTTAAGAAATCAGTGCTTTCTGTCTATGGGAACACAAGGGGGCTTTTAATTTGAAACGGTTACTGAACAGTGTAATGCAGTAACTTTAATGTTTTGATCAGCTCCACAAGCATTTCCATTTGAATCCTCAACACGAGGCTTTTTCCAAAAATACAACCAATTACACTGATCTGATAGAGGCCCGCTGCACGCTGAGACCTGCTACTGTCTGCTGTTACCACTCACTGTTTGAGGAGGTATGGTGGTATTGTTTGTGAAGTTAAGGGACAAAATGGTCACGAGAGACTTATTCTTAAAACTGTGCTGGATCCTACGTTTCCCATAAAGCAACTCAACATCATGCTTCACACGGGACTTTCCTGTCTCGTAAATTCCCAGCATCTTTTAAGCTATGTTCATACTAAATGCAAAACGATTTTCCCACAATTATTTCCCACAATTACATAAGTTGCAAAGATATTGTATTTTCCGAACTATTGAGCACACCTGTCTATAAGCTGCTATTGAATTTATTCCAACAGTTTCATGTGGTCCACTCTGACCGGGTCTGATGGGACGAGGCTAAATGTATCGGCAGCACAGCCCTTGTTAGCTTGTAAAAAGCCAACAAACTTCATGCCGCCGATACACGAGCCACACCGGTGTTTAAGCCGCAGGGTTCAAAGCGGAAAAAAGTAGCAGCTTATAGTCCGGAAAATACGGTACATAGGAAGCAAATACACATGAATTTGTGTCTGTGTAAGTTTTGAGCAAAATCTTTGCATCACATGGGATCGCAAAAGCCAATCAGCGCTGAAATTCCCTGACGTCACCGGGATGTTCATGACATGACTCTGGCTCGGTACACACACGCCCGTACACTGTCATCACACACACACCCTCCAAAAAACCAAGAAGCAGAGGAGCTATTCTTCATTTTCTCCTCCACAACAGGTGAAAGGAGCAACTTGCTCCTTGTAATTTGCTCCTCGTTCATTGTTGAAAGTAGTGGTTGTCATGGTTTCCGGAGAGAGTACTGCTATTGACTGCTGATGGTGAATATTCACACGTGTGTATGGACAGTAGTCGTATTTGTACAAGTAAACACGAGGCAAAAATTTGCTTTGTATTTCGTGTGAGCACAGCTAAAAACTTCATGGCTCCATTTGTAAAAGAAATGTGTTTGTTACAATGTGTGGTCTCCTATCTCAGTGTGAGAAGACAAGAAGTAACTCTGATGACATCATGATGACACCATCAGGGTCATTTGCTCAGATGTGAGTAAAAAGAAACATTAAGCAGCGGAGAATACCGACACTAGTCATCACAATTAAACAGATCTTCATGTATAAACCAAACACAAGATGTTGCTGTGAGACACCAACACATCAGCCCAGCTTTAAATCCTGTACATGAACATAGACGCGACGCCTCCAGCAGCCTGCGCCTACCTTAAATTAGCAGCTGTGTTTAGTTACAGATTCATGGGGCCTGGTTGCAGGCGTGAGCCTCCTCCTGCAGAGTTTACAGCTCTGTTGTCCGCTTATCTGTCGGACGGGATTATGAAATCTCAAAACCGTGCGCAGCTTTGCGGCGTATTTACTTCTATTGCTCAGTGTGGCCTCCTGGGGGCCTCATGTCCCCGATCCGCCCTCCTCTGCCCCGCAAGCTGATCCTCTGATCCACCCCTGTCCACCAGGATTCACAGGACAACTTTTATAATGCGCCGGGCCCTGCTGACCGCCCTCCCCTGTCCACTCTGATCAAAGAAGTAATCTGCAGTGACTCTCACACACACACACACACACACACACCCTCGTATGCATACTGTACACGACATCGCCAACAATTAACCAGAGGAGAAACACCTCCTTGCATTTCTCAATTTTCCCTCTCATCTGTTTTCTCTTCACCCTGCCCTTTTCTCTCTCTCTCCTCTTCACTCACTCACTCTCAGTAGTAATGTTGAACTGCTGTCTAATGTATGCTAAGCTGCTGCTGCCATGGTAACCCCGGTGCAGGATTTAGACCCAGTTCAGGACTGGAGGGGCAGGTGGAGAGGCTGAACGGCCTTAACTGTAATCCCCACCAACAACACCACCCTCCAAAAAAATAAATAAATAAAAAAAGAGATAATATAGAGCAGCACCATTTATAAAAACACAGGCAGATGCACACAACACGCCGCTAATCCAGCAGTGGGAATAAACCTGCATCCTGCTGCCTTAGCGGTAATGCAGGGGAGAGAGGCCGCTGGCTACCTGGTGGGATGGCAGGGGAACAGTTGTACGTGCAGAGGAGAATTTCAGTGTATTTCAGAGGAGGCTGGTGAAACGGCAGCCCTGCCAATCAGAGAGTGAGTGGTGACTAACAGAAATAGTAAGGAAATGACAGCTGAATTAGTCACAGCTTTAATTTCCATCTCTGATCGTACAATGTGTCAAAGGAGATCCCCAGGACGTGGTAGAGATTAGCCATACCTCACTGGCAGAGGGTGTAACAACTGTAATGTAGAGGAGATAAGTGACGTCCTAGAGCCTCTGCTAACTGGTGATGAGAGAGCTCGCCACGCACGGGGAACCACGCATTGGTTGTGTGTGTGTGTGTTTATGGCCAGCGGTGTTTGTCCTGAAACATCCCTGTGATGCCTGCGTGTTTTACCGGGTGCAGGTCCGTGTGTGTTTTTGTGAATGTGCATGCTCCAGGGAGGGCGTGTGTGTGTGTGATGACAGTGCACGGGCATGTGGGTGTGGGTGTACAGCTGGAGCGATGACGTAACTCGCTGAAAGCTGATACTCTCGGCCCCGTGGTGGGAGCGGTGGTCGCTGGAGCTGGGAGCTGACTGGCTCACTGAGCGGAGGAAATGTGAATGAGGGGTTTCCAGCAGTGACGGGTGGTGATGGCTGTCACCCAGTTGCTATGGGGGCTGACGGGGAGAGAGGGTGTGTGTGTATGTGTGTGTGTGATGGGGGGGTTAATAGGGGGTGGGATGGTGACTGTGCAAACTCACCCTATCGGCTCAGATACAGCACACAGGCACGTCTACCGCTGCCTCCCCCTCCTCCTCTGCTTGCGCATACCCTGGTGTCATTTCTCCTTGAGGCATAGAGGAAGCCAAGTAACACCCCCTCACCCCCCCACCCTCCACCTCCACCTCCTTTCATC
>OOFC01015177.1:0-10452 GCA_900323345.1 Pseudochromis fuscus
GAGGGGCAAGACTGGAGTTTGTCTTGATTAGTGGAGTCTGGGGGCGTATGAGAGTCTGGCGATAAGGCCTCTTGCAGGGAGTGTGTGTGTGTGACTGTCGGTGTGTTAGAAAGAATTGTAGACAAAATGCACATAAACAAAAAGTAAGCATGTGCGTGTGTCTTTGTGTGTGTGTGCGCAACGTAGATTCATGTGTGCATTTAGTGGAGGTGTGAGTCTGTCAGAGGTCAGAGGAATCAAAGAGGAGAGGCCTGGGAAAGTGTGTTTCAAAGCTGCCCCCACTAAATGGGAAAGCAGTAAATTAACCTCAGCTGAATTGGTTTCATATATCTGGTCAGTGAATCAGTTCATATTCCCTCCTTTTTTTTTTTTTAAATTGTCAGCAAAATGTATGTGAAATACATCATGTAAAAAGGCTATGCTATCACAGTAATATGACTAATAAAAACTAATTATTCTAATTAATCTTAATCTAATCTTAATAATGGAGTGTAATGAATTGTGCTGTAGCAACCACAGCAGTATCTTCTGAAACTAAAAACAAGTAGTTATTGCACGTTTAAACAATTTTTAAAAAGAGTCAGATAATGGTAGCTAAGCCAAAATCCTTTTACCTTCATATTCCAAGTAAAATACAGTTGTGCCAAAATGCTGGGTCCTCCCACATGTTTAATGTGGTGAAGAGATGTGTTAAATCGCTAATCGTGCTTCACTGATAGCAGGTCTGCCAAGATCCGGTCCTCCACAAACATGTCCCTAAAAGGTTTAGATTCCTTTTGAGATGTGGGTAATTATCTATATAGTTTACACTGGCTTTGAGAACACTGATGAACTGTGAGTGAAAATGTGTGTCTTATCCTGTCCATCAGCTCTAATTTGTGTCTCTCCGTCCTTTTCATAAACACCATTAGAGGGCAAATAGGTGATCATAAAGAGCAGACATTTAGTCTGACAATTAAGATAAAGTGAAGAGATTCGGCTAAACATCTTTATTGGCCTCGCCTTTTGAAGACAGATGAGTAACTTTCCCCTGGTCTCTTTTGTGCAGCTGATTCTGCAGACTTGTGCAATGTGGCTCGATGATTTATTTAGTCCCAGCTTAGTTGTCATACAGAAAACTTTTCAAATCTCTTTCAAGTAAAACACAATTAATTTATTCAAATTAGGGAAAATCAGCACAGTTCTAACTTATATTACAAACTCACACTAGAAATTATAAAAATGCAATGAAACTCCTGAGTAAAATAATTGCAAAAGTCGCAGTGAAGTTTTTCAAGTAACTTCAATCTAAATAAATTAAAATTGTAAAGATATTTAAGTACAATTATATACATTTTAAATCGTGACTTGTCTAATAAAGTAAAAGAAAACAGAAAGTACACTTGAACTTTAGTTTAAAAAAATATCACATTGAACAAATAGAATAAAATAATATAAAATCTTAAGAATTTACAACTAACATGCAGCTGCCAATATAGTGCAGTTCAGGGCAACTCGTAGTGCGGATCCAAAACCTTTAGCATTTTATTAAATCCCACTTCTTCTACTGTTTGTATAGGACATAAAACTGTCACTAGTTGAACGTCACCGCAGCGGTTAGCCTGTTAGCCTGTTTGCCTGCTAGCCTGTTAGCCTGCTCCACTGTTTGCTGCCTCAGTCGTAGGGAGTGAGTGTTGTAAATGCTTCTGTTACCATTTGCTGCTTGAGAGAAGTAGCACCGGCCGCTGCTGTTGTAGCCGCAGCTTTGTAGCCGCAGCTTTGTAGCCGCAGCTTTGTAGCTTTAGCCGCCTGGTTCTCATTGTACTGTTTAAGATGCTTTCTTTTCAGATGATTGAACAAGTTTGTTGCGTCGCCATCACTTGCCTTGACGCTCTCCTTGTACACTTTGCAGAGGATATTTCTCTGGGCTTTATCGTCTGATGTGAAGTCAAACCATTTCCATATAATGGACCATGAGTTTCTTTTCAGAACCAAATCCTCGCTTTCGCTTTCAGCCACGGCCGCCGCCATGCCTCACGCTTGTTGTGAGAAAAGAAGGGGGTGGGAGCTATCACTGTCAATCGCTCTGATTGGTTTAAAGTCACATGTGTGTCATTCATAAAAAGCAGTGGCTTCCCTTCCCAGACAGCGGCAGAAATACAACAGAGCGCTGTGGATCGTGATAAAATGATCTCTCAAAAATGACAGACCGTCGGACGTGTACACGGTCTTATATCGTCATATCGCCCACCCCTATAGCAAGACAAAGGCCTTTTTGTGCAAGTGTAGAAGTAATAATGGGCAATAAATAATCACCAGAAAGCTGAAAATCAACTCCAGCGGCCTCCACACTAAAGCGCCTGTGGCTGATGTGATGCATTTTACCCGTCATGCTTTTATCCCTGTTTATAAATTCTCTATTTGTGCACTTCATTTATTCCACTGAAAGGCTATTGGCCTGTCATGTTTAATTCCTTGTTTTGTATATGATGAACTCCAGTTTGCAGTTGATCCTGTGACTGGCAGAGAGCTCTAAATATGATCAGAAATATGAATCATTTTGTTGTAAAACCACCTGAGCTGTAATGGAGAAGAGAAGTCTTTCATCCCACAGCCAACATTAGCTTTTTTTGTGTGTGTGTCCATTTTATTGTTAAAAAGGGGCTTTAAAACTGAAATAAAAATCCCCTTTCTTTGTAATGTTTATTCTGCCTTTTCCCATATCCGCTCCCGCTCTGTCTGTAGCCTCCCACCCCTATTCACCATATTCCCGGATGCGAGCAGCTTGGAGCCAGCGATAGACTGCAGATGAAAGGGGAGAAAGAAGGGGGAAGATGGTAATGAAGCAGAGGGAAGAGACAAGAGGTCCCTGCGGGGACTCTGACGCCTCGCGGGACTTGTTTTGCTGTCAGACCACGCTGGCCCCCACGTCCACAGCTCCCTGTGGAGAAGATGTGTCAGAGGATGTTCTGGGTCAGCCATGGGAAGAGACCATGTCTTAGCAGATAACAGCTTTCTGCCAAATTACCGCTGATGTGTTTGATGTTGGAGAGAGTAAATAAAAAGTGAACAGACCAGAACTGTGGAGGAATAACTGCTGAGATGAGTGGATGAATGGGAGCGGATTGAATGCCTATGTGCAAGAAAGAAATCTGAACAAACAGGCTTTACAATGACAGTTCATTAATGAATTGGATAATGTACAGAGTAATTCAACACATCCTCCAAACTCATCAGGCCTTTTTAATGGTGTTAGCCCGATAGCTTCTGTAAGTGGCAGGCGGCACCATGCTACGTCATCCTGTGTGCTGCTCTGCTTTTGCTCAACAATTTACCACTTTAAAAGGCCCAATGGCCAATCTGCAGACAATCGTCCCCTGTAACACTATCTGGGCCCTGTTGATAAAATGCAGATGTGGCTCCTCTCAATGTGAATTTGTGACCCATTAAGTAGAGCCCCTCCTCTTTCCTCACCACTCCATCCCTCCTCTTGGCAGAGACTCCAGACCGCCTTTTCACATGCATTCCCCAAAAGCAGGTATGTGGATAGTATCAGGCTAACGAGTCACAATGGTGAATTTGTTCAACAAGGAACACCGCATTACTTAAATCCAAGTGTGGCTCTCCCTCTCTTTGAGATCTGTGGACTAGATTGGCGCGGTCTCCCCAGCGTCTCGTTTGGGGACGAACAAAAGGTGAATTCAAGCGCTCCCTTTGAGGTTCACGAGACCTGACTCTAGTCTATTGATGTCAAGCCTCCCCTCAGTCTCTCAAAATGTCTCCATCGGTCAGACATCACTGCTGCATCTCATACAACCTTTGTAACAGGGTGGTTGGACCAAAGAAAAATGAAAGAAATCTAACACAAAGGAGTTATATTAATAGAACCCACAACCATGTGTACAAACTACGGTTACCATGCTAACTTTCCCATCAGTATCTGCCTTTATTGCTTTGATTGTGTGCCATAACCACACTTGACAACTGGTATGCTGTGTTTGTTTGTTTTGGATGGCAGGGTATGCTACAAGCAGAGTAGCTAATAAAACTAACAATGCTTGTATAGCCATGCAACAAGTTTTGCAAGGTTATACAACAGTGCCTCTTCGTTTTAACTGGTTTGACTGGTCACCTGTCCTTTCAGTGTTATTTAAGATATTATTCATTTGGAGCAAAGACAGTAAAAATTGACAGATATTCCTCTGGCTCAGCTTCTTTTCTAATTGCGTTCAACTTTGTATAACTTAAAGTTTCTGGAAAGTTACTGCAGCTTCACTGTTTTGATCGTTTATTGCAAAGAGGTCAACATTAGATTTAGCCTGAACTTTTTACTGCCTGGTATGTCACCATGCACCTTTGCTTTGTCAACTCATTGGACTGTAGCAGGAAGTTCTTTTATTGCACCAATTACTCTTTGCATAGCTTTTTGCACCCTCACTGAAATATGTGCACAGGAGCATGATGCACCTCAACCGCCGGGTGTGTTTTACTGTGTGCAATTGCATCAAAATAAAAAATTTGTGACAAGAATAAGAAACAAAAAGCCACTTTTATACACACTGGGTACTAGTGGAAGCACAGCTATCACATCACACATCCTTGAGTTTCTGCATATTCTTACGTTTTGAATTGTATTTCATGACTTCCACATCATTCCAGTAAATTTTGTTTTGACCACTTCTGATTTAAAAGCAGCCAAATAACAGTGTCTCAAACTGTTTATACTGACCTCATTGTTCAATTTGTAAAGATCCCCCCTCATCTGTGGCTTGGCCCAGTGGTGCCTCTGGCTATGCTTTTACATACTCTGTGATCTAGCTCATTGCGCCACTTCACTGTGAATGGAGAGAGTTAAAGTCAAAGCCCAGGGTAACAGAGGACGGCATTATGGATGAGCAGCTTGTGAAAAAGGCCCATTGAAAAAAAAAAAAAAAAAGCCTGTGACAGTTTAATTGGTTGAATTAGTCACGATATTCAAATCGTCTCTGTTGACCAGCCAGTGACTGAAGTGTGTACTACTGCTGGCTGGGCCAACCACAAAACTCCATCCAGATTGCAAATGAGACACATTAGGCTTTCCCTTCCTGCCAGCAAACCCCAGTCCAGTGGCACAGCACTTTTTGCCAGTGCAGCTCCTTGAAAAAGTTTCATTGCTACTTTCTGGCTACATGGAAAACATTGAAAACTCCTTTATAATATCTGTCAGCTCCTCCAGTCTCCAACATAAACAGGTGTTCCACCCAAGCCAGTGTATTTACTTATGTCAGGGCTGTGCTTACATATACAGACACTCAACACACTTTTAACTTTCTCCTCAATGGTGCAGTCGAGCGGCGTTTGGCATCAGTGTCTGCGGCAGGCTACACTGTTTCAAAAAGACAAATTAAAGCCATCTAATTTGCCTGCTGAAAGACTTGCTCTGTATCACAGGTGTCAGGGCCTAAAGCAGGCGTTAACTCCCTCCAGACCCTTTGAACACACTCACATAAAGAGCATGCTTGCGCTAACATGTACGTACGACAGCTACAAAAAATATCTCAAGCTGTCACTTGAGTCCCCATTGCATGGTTAACGTGGTTGTAAAACATGCTGTGCATGCGGCTCTAGCTTGTAATAACTGGTGATGACAGTAATATGAGTTTGTGCGCGTGTGTGTTGGTCCTGTGTGCGATTGTGAACAATGTATAGAACCGTGTTGGTGCAAATTCTGGGAAACGCATTTTGGCTTTTTGTGTTCTTTTCAAAAGTGAGATAAGAGAGTTAGCATCAGTCTCATGTAGGTTTTGTAGGTGAAACAGTGTAAGGAGTGAGAAGCAGCTGACCGGTGCTGGTTAAAGTTAAAAAATGCATCTACCAAGAACATTCAAGTTCACTAATTAACACATTCGTTTAGTTATGTTTGACGTTTTGATTTATTTATTGTTTTGCTTTCTACAATATCAGTGCATAACAATTACAATGTGGTTAAAGTCTTCACTCATCACTGTGTGTTATTCATTGTCACTTCATTGAGATGTTTGATCTTTACTTTGCAGGATGATTGATGTGCAGCATTCAACACGAGAAAGTTGTTTCCACTTTTGTCTACTGAAGGAGGAAAAGTTTCTCTGAGCTCACCTTCAATCGAACATTCAAACTTGTGGAGTTTGTCATAAGCCAATCATGGTCAAGGAAGGAAGTTACACATGTGCAATGTGGAAACTTCTTGTGTTTAGTAGTGTTGTTGTTTATTTCACAGATATTCACAGATTCTGAATTTTCAATGGAGGAAAAAAAAGTAGATGCAGCTTTATTTTCATTATTGAACTTTTTATGCAATAACCTGAGCATTTTCATATTCCATCAAAAGTCATTGAGGGACTCTTAAGGGTTATGAGAAGCTTGTGGTTATAGCAGAACAACAACAACATCAACAAAACAGTGCAATAAAAAGCCTTGGTTAAGAGCATATCATGTAACCTAATGACCCTTACTTTCAGCTCGCCAGGGTACAGTGTCCAGTGCTGTCAATTACCCCTTTTCCACCAAACAGGTTCCAGGGCCAGTTCCAGGCTGGGGCTCGAGCCAGGGCTCAATTGGTTCAGAACCCGGTCCTCCTATGAACCGGTTTGCTTTTCCATAGGCAGGGGGCCAGGTTGGGGCCGCGTCACGTAAAACGTTAGTACGTCGCTGCAGAGGGAGCCGGTACACAACAACCGGCCGCTAGCAAGCTAGCTGCTGTTAACAAACTACTGTTACCCCATTACTATCAGTCTATGAAAAAATTATTTTTTTCAGCGGATCTTCTAGTTACAACATGATTGAGTTAACAAAGCAGTTTTGCATCGCTACGTGCGGTATTTATTCAGTTTTTGGAATTTACGATGTCCTATCTGGTCACATATGATGGCGAAGCGCACCCTCGCTGTAATCATGCTTAAATGGAGGAGTTATCGTGTGCATACAAGTGCTGTCCCCGGTTTTACAAGTCTACACTGGGATCCAGAGCCAAAACGGTATTTTCATTACTTTATTCTTCTACTATCGCTAGTTGTGTTTCTGCCGTCACTCCTCCAGCTCCTGGCATAGTCGCTGCATAATCGGTGCAAGTCTGGCCCGGCAAAGAAGTGGGGCCAGAGGTGGCCCCTGTTTTAGTGGCCGGGACTGGTTCTCGCGGCGGTGGAAACACAACAAACTGGGGCTAAGTCAGGAACTGGCCCTGGAACCTGTTTGGTGCAAAAGGGCTAAATATTTACTACTATTGAATGTAAACTGTAAAGTGCACAGTCATCAAATTTAAGTGTAACTTCTGTTCACCAAGAAAGCACACCAGCACATGATTATCATTTATACCTTTATGTTTAGACAAATATGATGTACATGCCTATAGCTTCTTCTGTCTGCTTCCAGTCTTTAAGCTTTAAGTTGTGTCTGTATCTACTTTCTTTAAAAAAACACACAAGACTGATATTAATCTTCTCATCACTCACTGAAAGCAAAGAAGCACATTTTTGCAAACTGTCAAACTATTGTAAAGAGTATGGGTGAAAAAAGAGAAATAGATCCAGAGGGAGGAAGAGAGGATGAGACACAGAAGAAGAAGGAGAGGAAAGCGGGGTTGCATATAGAAATGCCTAAAGTAATAATCCTTATGAGACACAAAGGCATGCACTCCCCAGTGTTCGTATGTGTGATAATGTGGCTTGGCCTTCAGCCACTTCCAACAGTTAAAGAAAGCACTCGAGAAGAGAACAGAGGCTGTCCCTTCCACTTACCTCCCCCCACCTCCCTCCCCGAGTCCCTCTATATAAATGCTTGGCAGTTTTACGCATGGCTGGGAGCAATTTCCCACAATGTGTAAATTAGTCAATCTCCCAAGTCAGTAAAGTGGCCTTTGATGGGGAGGACATTAATGAAGTGTACCATTAGGCCTCACATTTGTATTCTTAGGGGCTCTCCAAGCTTTTGATGTTGCGGGGCCCCATGGCTGATTATCCACATGCCAGCACTGCATGCCTCTGTTACTTAGACAGGAGGGAGGGAGGGAAAGAGGGAGAAAGCAATGATGCTGGACATTTAATGTTCTCTCTCTTCTCTCGCTGCCCTGCTGGACTGTCCACGCTGTCCTGCTGGCCGTCTGAATTTGGCAAGAGAAAGAAAGAAAACGGGAGAAGGAGCGGAGAGAGGGTGAGCGGTCCAGAAAAGTGCAATCTAGGAGCTGGACTTCTCCCTGACACTTCAAAGCGCTGTCTGGAGTAAATTGCTGTGGACCGCTTCATTCAGAGGAGAAGGGCTTTCCCTTCGCAGATGACAGTTGCATGGTGACAAAGTTCAATTGGCACTGGTAGGACTGAAGAAGGGAGGGGGGGCAGATCAAAGCAGGACCATTGTAATGGTTTTGTTCCGTGGAAAATCGCTTTTTGTCCCTGGCCTTTTCAAGCCAACTCCTGGCTCCAGTCAGAGTAAATGGGATTTTTAACTCCCTTGTGTGGGTGGAAGGGTGAGGGGAGGCGGAGGAGCAGAGGGAGGGGAGAGTCTTAGCCTCGGGGTAAGGAACTCACCCCCCGCCTCTCTCCCTCTGACAATGCAAGGCCAACTATGTTGATGTTATTGGGCCTTTCATCTGAACTCAGCATCATAATCTTCACAGAGAAAGTTTAGCAGAGCAATTGTGCAATTACATTTATGGTAATTACTAGAACGTGACGTGGCAATGACTTATGTCCTTAAAATGCTCTGTGTTGTGTTTTCATCTGCACTGGTACACTTGTGCACATAGAAATTCTCCCTGTATGTCTTTATATTTGCCTTTCCAGTCTCTTCTTGATTTCACTCTCATTCTCCACTTCACACAGACACCTCATTTAAGAAACCTGAGGTGGTTGATTGTATCCAGTTATGGGCGAATAAACACTAGCCACCTATCTCTGAGCCTCATCTTCTCCTCCCCCCTGCTCCCATTTCTCTCACCCGCACTGGTTTGAAGTACGAGGCGACAAGCTGAGCTTGAGTCAGCAAGAAATACTGGTTGTGATGTGGATAATGTGGTTTATTTATGTCCATATTGTAAACTGATCTCTGGGAAGACATTGCAAAGTTCTAGAAAGACAATCATACATTGATGTTAGTGTTATTTGGGAGTTAAATATCTTTTTTTATGTGCATACTAAGAGACTGCACAAACATTATTGATATTGATTCTCCTGTTTCATTTGATCAAATAAAGGAATTTTCTTTGGACCCTTTGACTTCTGCACAGGGCAAAACACAGGTTTAAAAACTATGCCTGACTTGAAAGACACTTTGTAATGTATCTATTTGATCTCTTTTTAAATGTGATGAATCTCACATGAGGAGGTGGAATAAAAAATAAAGAAAGAAAACATAAAAGCTCCTCCACTTGCTCTCTGAGAAAAAGCTAGAATAGCTTCCCCTTCAGCAAAATTTAAAATCACAGTACTCTCCCTATTTTCTGCCCATCTGATAATTTTACCACAGTCCCTAAATTAAAACAATTCACAGTTTTTGCATCAAATGTTCATATTCCATTACAGTACATTAGTCACACTAAGTGTCTGACTGACTTTAAACTGAGCATCAAAAAGTTCTGTGTGTGTGTGTGTGTGAGTCTGTGTCTGTGTGTGCGTCTGTATGCCTCCACTCGCACAAGGTATGAGGATATTTTAGTAGCCAAGTGCGTCAGACAGAGCTTGAGCTCGGTCTGTGTGATTGACTGTATGAACCGCTGGCCAAATGTCTCAATTTTTTCCCTTGAGCTCGGGGAGAAAAGTGTTATTTCTTCAAAAGCCCCATTTGAGAAACCCCGCAAGCCTGTAATTGCTAGGGAAAAGGCCGGACAACCTGCCAAGCCAAACACTTGAGAGAGAATTTGAAATATTGTAAACAGTAGAGTAACCCACTCACTGTCGAGACTGAGACTGGGGATTGGGACTGGGGGGGGTGAGGAGATGTCGGGGTGTTGGAGGGATGCAGATGAAACATAGAGTGTGTGAAAGAGAAATGCTTTTCCGATTTGAAAGCAGAAGTGATGACACCAACTCACCATCCCTTTTGAAGCTCCACCAGAAGAAGGACCTCTGTGTAAAAAGCCTGCTGACGGACTTTGTTCTTACCTACTTACTCAAGATGCTTCGACGTCACGCCTCCTGCAAAACCTGCCGCAACTTCCACAACTTTTCATTCCTGCATTGAAGTTGTCCGTTCAGCAGCTCCTCCCTCTCAACAGTCTTGAACAGTGACTGTAGTTTATGATCACCAGTAACCTCTTTTATGTGTTGACACAATATTTTTCTTGTGCTGTCAAATAAAAGCGGGGGATTATTTTTCTAGCGCGACCCCATTTTCCCGTCTTAATGACCCGAGCTATGCTCTCCTGGAGTAGGAACCATTAAAACCCAGTTTGGGTTCAGTGCAACTCTGCAGTTTTGTGGGCTTAAACACCCACACCGCCCCCACCCCTACCACCCCTGCTTT
>OOFC01015178.1:6849-18076 GCA_900323345.1 Pseudochromis fuscus
TGTACTAAAAATACATGTACAATACCCACTAAAACATTACAATTCTTATCAACCAAAGGAAAACAGAAATAAAGCTCTCTGCCTCTAATACCAGCCTGTGTCAAACAGAGACCTGTTTCCTTCTTCAGGTGAGGCCCCGGCCACTATTTGAGGAAATACAGCACATATAGAGTGTCAGTGGCTGCTTTTCAAAGGACCTTTCTTGTTTATTTTATCCAAGGAGTGCCTCCAGAAATCGTAGTTCTCACTGAACCAGTAGGAAGGAGCAGAGGAGGCGTCTGAGGCCCTTCATGTGGCTGCCCTGCAGAGGGAAGCTCTTTCATCCTCACATAGTGTACCTGTTGCTACAAATGATTTAAGAGAAGCTCCAAATACACACAAACAGCTTTTGCAACACCGCCTGTGCTTTATGGAGACGATGGGAATCTTTCCACTGTGACAAATGTGCCTGTTTTTTTTCATTGGATTTTCAACTTGCAGTACTAAGAAGCCTGTAGGTCAATGCACCATCCAAACAATACATGTGTTCCCAACCCACATGTGACATGAACAACTGTGACACAGGTCTGATCATCAGGACATCATATCCAAACACATATGTTTACCTCTTTAACTGGTAAAATGTTTATATAATAGAAAGAAAGTGATTGTGGAGAGATAAACTGTAGTTTTGGGGTGATGATGTCTGACACTTTATGGCATTAGAAGTGGTGATGGCCCGAAGGTTAAGACTACTGGACTGGGATGATTGGAATGTTTCTGGTTTACTCACATGGTTTTTTAAGATGCCTTACACAGTAAAACCTCCCTAAATAAACAGGTTTCATCTATTTGATAATCCACTAAACAACCAATGCTGTACATTTTTTTAGGTGTTAAAAAGAAAATACACACAGATGAAATGTGAGTGTAAATCAAAACTACATTTTGCTCAAGTCGGCGGGAGGTTGGTAGTCAGCAAAACTAAGAAGAATCAGCGCAACTATTTTCTGTTTCTGTAATGACCAAAGAGCAGTACAAGAAAATCTATTATTTTCTACTGTTCCACTCTGTAAGCCGAGCTATAGTAATGACTTAACAGAATCTGGAGTGTCATCTCCAGACAGAAGTAGAGGAAAGAGTGTTCCTCTCACATTACCTACTGCTACATTGGCAAATGATTAGGCTGCTGAAAGCATCTCATTATCAGTATTTATGAGGGAGTGCACCAGCCGGAGTAATGACAGCTTTACTCCAAAGTGGCACTCTCTCTCTCCCCCCACTTTCTTTCACTCTTGCACGCACTCTATTTATGTGTATACATACAGGGCAGATGCAGTATAGATTTTGTTGATAATATAGATTCAGATACTGTAACATGGTTTATGGTGAAATTCCTAATTTAGTTTTAGAAGTTAAAGAAAGTTGAGGTTCAGCATGAAGAGATAGTAGTTTAAATGCTATACTAGGTGATAATTAATTAAGGTCCTAACATGTATCATCAATGTGGAGTTTGTGTGTGCGTGTCTGTGCAGTTTAGTACTTGACTACAAACACCATGGATGCATAACACAGCAAAGGTTTTGTACCCAGCTGTCCTAAGTCATCAGCCCCTGCAGGTACAATAAGTTGTTGCAGCAGAGTAAAGGACATGCTCAGAGAGACCACACTGTTCTGAAAAAGCTTTGAGGTCCAGATCCACAGTTTTATTTGAAGATAGCATTTTAAGATTTATTTTCTACTCTGGAAAAAATTTAAGAAAAACTTGTGTGGACAAAGACCTGAAAACACCTCTTCAAATGAAACCAGTTTAGTGTGGACATGGGCTAACATCCTGTTCAAGATCAGTCAGCTTGTCAACTTCTTTGTCGGAGATTTTAGTTTTAAGTTGGCAAACCTGTTGAAAATCTGATTTTGGTCACAGATACATACTGTGATCTCGGCACTAATAATTTTTTTTTCATCTGTAGACCCAACCCAAGAGACTGAGGAGATTTCTTATTAGTTTGGATCCTGTTGCCTTGGGGGGGAGAAAGCGATGAGATATTTGACCAAACGCAGAAACCCAATAAGGGGCCATCGATTAAGAGGGATGAGCACCATATTGGACACATGGGTGGCTACAAAGAAATTAAAAAGCTGCAACAAAGAAATGGAAGGAATCAAAAGTGGGGCACCTGCAGTCTCTGTGCAGGTGGAGTGTATGGGCAGCACTGTGAGGAAGTCACAACAGTAAACTTGTGTTGACCATGAAAGAACAAACACAAATGCTGGAATAGAAATCAGTCATCATCTGATCAGCTGATCATCTTTGTGTGTATTTCTAACTTAGAGTTTTATTGTTTTATTATCTCTGTGTTGTCTGTGGGATGTCTCAGGTGTATGAGTGTAAAGTTAAACTGAAGTGAAACTGAACTTCAGTCAAGCTCAATATAGGTTTTATTTATCTGTCAGGGACAGCATCATGTATGTTGGCCAAACAAAAATATTAAGTTTCTTTAATTTGAATTTAAGTTTAATTCAGTTGAAGCTATATGTAAGGCCCCTTAATTAAAAGATTACTATCAAGTGTTTGTAACGTCATTTCAGGATCAACAGAAGGGAGCAGGGAAAGGTGTGTGAGTATGCATCTTTTGTATTTGGGTTTTTTTTAATTATTCATTTCAATAAATCTACTTAGAAGAGATAAGTGTGATTTTGGTGTTATGCCTCCAGCAGTCAAAAATATACAAGAAAAACACTTTTGCAATAAATTAGACTTGAGTTTACATTAACATTGGCTAGTGTATGTTGTTGGTTAATTCATTATATTCACAACGCATCTTTTTTTGCACATAAGCAAAAAATAAAATCCAAGATATGTTTGCACTGAGTTTCTACTTTATGTATAATATAACATTTGTAAGGACCAATATCACCATTCTTAGGTGCTAGGGTTTTTTGGTTTTTTAAAATTCACCAGTCACACAGGTACTCGGATACATTGTTAACTGCATAACCCCTGCTTTAATTTCTCCTCTATTGTTATAAGATTAGGAAGATAGAGGCTTCCACTTCCCATGACAAAGCTGGTTTGCAAGGCTAGCTTCAGCTTGGAAAGTAGAGTCCTACCAAATCTTTTGTTAAAAGATTGTTAATGTCTGTCTGTCAGCAGCATTGCATGTTGAAAGATGGTAAAACCAGTGCTCAGTGCTCTTAGCTATTCAAGGCTATAACATGATCCTGTCCTATCATCACATGTCTGTAAATAGCTCCTATAGGAATCCCTGAAAACACCAGTGTCTAAAAAATGTTCATTCTTCTTTCAAATAAAAAAAAAATCATAGTAGCTGCAGTGTTATCATATTGAGCAGAAGTCTAAAACTGTAAAGTAGAGACGAGCAGAGACAACGTCACAGCTACTTCTCAAAGGTAGCTTTCTGAATATTGTCTATATTTAACTTTGACAAGAGGGAATGAGTATGTTTGTGTTGTAAATACTAAGTGTGCAGGGGCTATAATATGAATTGGCTGCAACTGGATACATGTGACTAGGGGGCAAATGGATCTAATGGTAGTCTTAATGCTGGCCTTGAATAATGAGGCCTTTGTCTAATAAAACTGGAAAGCCTCCAAATACCTATAGGGACCTCAGCTAGTTAGAGCAATAACAGTCTATCAAAAGAGAAAGCAAAGTGATTACTTAGAGGGTAATAAATACAACGTCCATGCTGGGGAGGGACTGGAGCCTGGAGTGAGAGAGAAAGACAGAGACAGGGACAAAGACAGACAAAAAAAAAGAAAGACCTTAGTGGGTAAATCCACATTTATACAACACAAAAGCTATGAAAAAAACAGGTCTGCATGATTAATCAGCCACACTTAACCTTGCAAATCTTTCAGCAACTACAACACGAAGACAGCTTATTTTGAGATAAAATAACTACAAATTAAACTGCTTAAACATTGGTAGAATTTTTTCTTGTCCAGGATACTTTAAAAACTACTTTGTAATTGATTTGCTAAATAGTTTAAATCTCAACTGAAATGTGCCACAAGAAAGGATCAGCAAACAAAGAACACAAATCATCATCATCTTTTAGGACCAAGGGCAAACACTTCACTGGAGAACGAACATTGTCCCTTATTCAAAATGACAAAATTAAGTTCAAGTGAGAATGTCAGAATTGTTCTGAGTTTTGAAACAGTTTGAAATCCAATTGGGTGCATTTTGATTGCTTAACCAGCCGAAGCAAATTGGTAACCCTGGATGTAGCGTTTTGAAAAATTGGACATGCAGGAGCAAACTCACACAGAGACCCCTCCAAAAAAAAAAAAAAAAACCCTCTTCACTCTCTACTCCATTCCCAGCATGTTTTAAATGGTGGAGTAGTGCTGACCTGGAGGAACAGCTTTAGGGCCAGAAAACTGGACACAATAACACCACCATCAATTACAGCCCTGAGAGAGGAAAGAAAGAGTCCAATCAGAGAATTAGAGAGATGTGGAGCGGACAGGTGGATCGACAGCCTCGAGGCCGAGGGAGAGGCTGGGAGAAGGGATGACGGGGGAGAGGACAGAGGGGGAGACAGACTGCTGGTCACTGCTCTAACTGACTGGATGAGGATAAAGAAATAAAGAGCCAGTCACACAGAGCGAGTAGTGGCCTCAGAGGGGGGAGAGGGGGGAGGCATAGAGGCAATGGGGTGAAAGAAGTGAGAGATGGGCTTCATCAAGACTGCTGCCTGACGGTCAGGGTGCACACTGCGGCTCTTTTTCTGCCCCCATTCTTTAGGGCAAGTGTGTGTGTGTGTGAGAGAGAGAGAGAGAGAGCTTTCTTGGGTGCATGTGTGTGTGTGTGCATACTGGCTCAATCTCCAATGACAGGTGAGCGATTCATTGCCCCCCACTAGAGTGACCAATGCCTTTCCAGTGCAGGGCCTGATCCATTTCAGCTAATGTATTACTGGAGGAGCATCACTGTCCACTGCTGACTGGGCTGGACTGACCTGAGCACGGCTTTACTGAGCTTTACTGAACTGCACTGGGCTTTCCTGAGTGTTACAAGAGAGGCTGCACAGCCTTCATCACAGCAGATTCAAAAGTGTTTCTTCAGCGTCTTCAGATTGCACATATAAAATTCTACCGCGAGGCTCACAATGAGCAGACTTTGGTGTATTTTGCATAAAGTTTAGTTCAATTTGAAACTTGGTAAAATTCAATCAAATTTGTGTGATTCAACAGCTTTCATATGGGAGACATTTCCAGGTAAATAAAAATGACAGCACACCAGAGACCTCATATATTTCTGGTATTCTGACGCTATCTCTAAGAAATTATTAATATCCTACTGTCATTGTTATCATTATATACGACTAATTTACAACATAAAACATGCATCAGAAGTATCCAAATGTTCAGTGACAATGTGCTTCATTTGAACTCAGAATAATTTAACACGACACAATCGAGCTCTAATTTGTCATTTTGAATAAGTGACAATTTTTCTTCACAACTCCATGCTCCTTTTCAAGTGCAGTGTTTGGCCTTCGGCTGCAATACAAAGGCTTTGAAGCGGCTTTGGTTGGGTTCTTTGTTTGGCACAAAAACACCTTGGTTAGGTTTGGGGAAAAATCACAGCTTGACGTAAAATAAGTACTTCATTATAGAACCTTTATTGCAATGCTTACAATAACAAACACACAGTCAAGGTTACAGTACAGCCATGGTTAAAGGAGACAACACTAAGTTCAGATCTCAAAGAGGTCTGTGGTGTTTAAGTGGCAGAGTTTGATGACCTGTGTATTCACACTGACCTCCTCCCTCCACACACCATCCAATGAGTTCTCCATGTGTATCAACATAATCACTATGGCTACTAAAGGATTTTGACTCTTGAGTGTATTTGTGTTGGGTTATTTGAGTAAATGCTGTCAAACACCCTTGAGGCAATAAAATGTAACAATAAGTCAAATAAGCAGATTACAACAAAACTGGATGAGGCTGTTTTTCTAGGTAGGACAGCCTCCAGTGCTTTCTCACTTTATCAGTTTTTTCTAAAACTGATAAATTTCCATGCATACAGTTATGTAGCATCACACCTGTCAGTGCTGGCAAGTGATAAAGATGATGAGCATTTATAAATGCTTGAAACTACAAGTCACTACAAAGTATTCATTACTGAGGTAATAGGGAATGGCAGAGAAATTTTATGGTTTCTCAGGAGATGTTTTATCTTAATCAGGAGCATCTTCTAAAAATGCTGCCATGGTATCTGTAGGTGTAAACTTAATCAAATACACTGAGGTAAATTTCATTTTCTTAAATTCTTTATGCAAAGAAGCAAATTATTTTTAATAGCCAAGTCAGTGCTCAACATACACGCTTTAAAGATGAGCTATAAAACCTTGATTTTCTACAAATGACTTGGTGTGCAACATGGAGAAGAGAGGGCAGAGAGGGAGACAGGGAGGGGAGAGGTGAAGCCACTGGTCTGTCCTTCCTCAGGGACCAGGCTGCCCCTCCTGCCTGCCCATTAAAAACAGAATTCCTCCACAAACTGTTTGTGTTTTCAGTCTCACTCCTCCAGGGTGCTGCTTGCCACAGCACAAGATGAGTGTCCTCTTCCTCCCTCTGTGTATCTCCCGCTTCTCCACGTTAGCTAACATTCCCTTCCCTGTTCTGCTGGAGATCTGTCTGCTATCAACATGTGGCACATGTCCTTGACAAGTCAAGAGGACCCTTCACCATAGGAGTTGGGCAGCAGTGTCAACCATGCACCCCATGTTTCTCCCATTTCCCTTCTTCCTCCCTCACCATACCTCCCCTCTCTTACTCTCCCTGTCTTAATATTGAGTTGCCGGGGTAAAAGGGGGCCAGAGGAATCTAATAACTGTGACAGTGGGGCTTTTTTGGCATTGTTCCTGAAGCTGTGCAGACACACACAGGGCTGTCTGCTGGCTCTAATGAAAGGTTAAATGAATAGGACAAAGTGACAGGAGGTACAATAAAGAAACAAGAAGGAGCAGAGAATGTGTGTGCAAGCATGTGTTCATGTGTGTGTGTGTGTGTGTGTGTGTGTGTGTGTGTGTGTGTGTCTCGAGGCCAGCCTCCTTAGCAAGGAACAACAAGGACAGCCCCTCCACAGCGCCGCAATATTCAAAACAGATTGGTTTGTGACAGTGTGTGCACTTTTATGTGTGTCTGTGCCATGCATGTGTGTGTGTGTGTGACTCTCCCACCAGGACACAGATGCTGAAGAGGAATTCCAGCATGGGGTTCTTTGATAAATGTTAAGGTCACTGGCAAAGGGGAGGGATGGAGGCTGGCTGGGGAGGAGAGGGCGGGAGTGAGCGGGTGCGATGGGGGAAGAGGCCGAGGGAATGACGAGGGGGGACGCATGTCTCGTCTTGTGCCTCTCCCTGCCTGTGCCTTGGTGGAATGCAGAGTCACATGAAAGAGGCCCTCTTTCTTTCCCTCTCTCTCTGAGACTCGTCTCTTGTGTCTGTCTCAAAAGCGCCACTGTCCCCCTCCTGACACACTACCTGTCAGCAGATTTCTTCCTCAGCTCCAAAAACACCCACAGCCACAAACACTTCTGATGTACGTACATGCACACACACACACACACACGTACAGATGTGCCCTTCACACACAGCTGAAGAGTGTAAGGTTTCCCTCAAACAGGAAAAGTGAGCTAACGCACAAACAAACACACAAAATCCCATCATCCTGAGACTTCTTAATTACTATGATTATCACCATAAATAGCTCCTTTGTCACTGACAATCACACACTAGGACCTCTAACATGTCATTCAGGTTGGTGGTGATATATCGCATGGCACGGCACACTTCAATGGTTTGCATCAGAGTCAATTAAAACTGTGAACCCCTTGGAGATTTGTGACATAGATTAAGACACGGACACAGAGTTTAGTAGCTCAATCTATCTTCATCTCACGGTAAGGAGAAATGTGTAGCATCAGACTGAAAACGTTATTTTAACTTTCCTTATAGTCTGTTAAAGTTAATACATAGTCTTAACAACTCATGAAACCAAAAGTCAGTGTAATCAATATGGATGTTAATGCTGTGTTGAGTAAGTTGTAGGAGGTATAGTGTCCAAGGTTAGCAACATATCTTCTACTTGAATTTCCCTCGAGATTAATAAATTATCTATCTATCTATCTATCTATCTATCTATCTATCTATCTATCTATCTATTGTCCTAAATGCCTGATTCCTGTTAAAATAATTACATTTATCCCCCTGTTAGAAGACCAAGTCATAGTTTGATGTCAACAAGAAAACGATATATATGTATTTTCTAATCCAACACATCATTAGCAGGATATAAACTGCCTCTGGCTTCCAAAATAATTATAAAAACTTAAAAAATTAATCAGTTTTCTGATGTGACAATGTTAGAGTTAAGGTTTGGTGCAAACATGTCTTGGTTAAGGGTAGAGATTAAGCTTGGAAGAGCTCAGATTTAAAAGCATCTTTGTTTGGATTAAAATAGCTGTTTTATTAAGGCTAGGGGTTACGATTACAATAACCAAGTTGCCGGGGAGGAGACCATGTATTTAATAGGTGCACACATTCCACTGGGCACATGAATTCATTAAGGTATTCACAACGTTTTCGAAGACATCCTTCACTGATTTTTTTGAACCAAAATCAAAGACATAATTCATACAAGGATAAAGAGTCCAAACTCTGCATTAAGACTGGCTAATAGAGGCTAGATTATACATTCAGCCCACAAGGTTACAAGTGTTGCTGGAACTCTATCAATACATTCAGGTGAGAATCATTGTGAGGAAAAAAAAATCTGCCAAAAGTAAAGTTTTGAAAAACCAAGGTGATTACTGCTCCCTCCTGACCCAGAATATATGGATTTACACATTGGTTATTACCCACTTACATGAACACACAGACTAAAGTTACCCATGTACAAATGTTATCTCTCCAACCTGAAAACCAAACAAGATCCAGATGTGGGATCCATAGCAATTGCATTCACGTGCTGTGTTTTTTTCAAGGAAAAGAAAAAAAAGGATAAAACTGGTCATAACCAGCCTTTTCATAAAACACTCTGCATATGTTCTGCTACATAACCACAGCTGTGATCTCACATATGATTCAGATGACTGTGCGCATTAGTGGTGTCAACCAGGGAAGACCTATGGCCAATTTGGAGTAACATATGATTTTACACTTCAAGAGGTAAATGGATTTTTTTATTGATTGTAAAGTTCTCACACAAAATAATTGAACTGCACAGTTCCTACAACAAAGAGCTATCCAGCTATATCTATAAATATGACTGAGACACTCACATTTTAGATATTAGATAATCCTAAAGCTGCAAGAACACAGTCCCTGCAACAACTGCATAAGAGACAGTATCACATCAGCAAAATAACAGCAACAAAATCTTCACTGTATGTGGCATGGTTTGTAAGACTGTATGCAGAAACAGCAAGTATAGGCAATTTGTTTTTCCTAAAATAAGGTAACACACTGTAAGCCTTGTTCTATGCACATGTACAGTCCACTAATGGAAGCTATAAGTATGCCAAATTACTCCTGTGAAGTAACATAATGAAATTTTCATGTAATGGTTTTGCCATTCAGGACAGTCTCACCAAGACTTCCTGGTAGTGACTGTATAAATGCTCACGGTATCCAGCATTCACTAAGTCAGACACATAACGAGGCACAAGTAAGTAAGTAAGTTTTCTGGGGTCCAGCTGTGCTAAATGAACAAAGTCAAAAAATATAACCTTTGTTTCTCAGTATCTTACAGCAGTTCCTCCATAAGCGAGTTGTTGGTTAAAAATAAAAAAAGGGGGGGATTGGATGCTTTACTCTTTGACCCCAACAAGACACAAAACTATGACTTTAACCTTCAGGGGTCTGGGGTCAATTTACTGTTTACCTTGCCATGTTTTGTTTCTTTTATTCAGCACAACCTCACATGTGTTACGAATCATTTTTAAAACTTAGAACGCAAATATAACTTTCACCTTCAGCTCACGGGCACTCTCCACAGATTCACCAGTTTTTACTGTTTCATCCTGGACCAAACGAACACCAAACACCACAAGACTCAGCGAAAAGCATGACATTTATTTTTTATCAGTCTGGTTTTACTTGGTCTATCAATACAATTCAAAAACTGGTAAATAGTTTGAAATCATATTTTCAACACAAGCTGAAAGGGAGACTCAGCGAGGCTGCATCTTGCTGCTACTGCATTGTAAGTTGGTCATGTGATTTGGTTACGCCGGCATGTCCGTCGACTCCAGAGCTACACACAAAGCAACATAAGGTGAGAAATGCAAGGAAATGCAAACAAACTGCCGCCCTCACACACTGCTAGAGGCATTCTTCAACAAAACTCCACTTTTCAGAGGTAATCACAGGAAGGATAGTGCTCACAACAGCTGATGGACACAGGGAGAGTGAAGGGGCACAAAGCATTTATGGATGGTAGTGGTACCCATGTCTACCTGATAAATTTGGGGAACAAGGAACAACTAAAAAGCACGCATCCTCTTAAAAATATGTAGTGCAAGCGGCTAAAGGATGCTGCAATGGCGTGCAATTAGAGGAGAACAAAAGTCAAAAATATAAACAAGACTGCTGACCATGCATCTTCTATCAACAGGCTAGCAGAGGAGATGTCGAGGCATACATACAGCTGTATCTGAGCCAGCAACTTCATAGCAATTAGAAATTCAACCATAAATCCATTTACTGTATAGAATAACAGTGTGTGATCCCATATTATAACAGAGTGCTTAGGTGTGCCGTCACAGGAGCCTTAAGAACAAAATACCTGGAATGAACTGTGGAGTTTACTTTGTCCATTCTTCGGTCAGTGCAAAAACAGACTTTAAATGAAAGAATTCTGGATTGAGGACCAGACGAATCATCTCAAAGGCTATTCAGGTAAAAATAACATTGTCAGGCACAGTTACTAGCAAAGAACTAGACACTCAGGGCAATAATTCCAAAGTCAACATGGTACGTCTCAGTCCTCAGGAATTTTTCATGAGCCACCACTTATCTTGTCATATCAGATTTCTTCCACCAGCTTTTTTGGAGAGAAGAGAAAAGACACCTTTAGGGCAAATTATTCTCTTTTAATCAAATCACTCTGTATGGCCCGAGGAGATCTTTCCATCCCTTTTGAGTCACTGGGGCATGGGCCACTAATGCACACACCCTTGAAAAAAAAAAAAAAAAAAACACACACC
>OOFC01015178.1:18096-40292 GCA_900323345.1 Pseudochromis fuscus
CACACCCCCTTAAAAAAAAAAAAAAAAAAAAAGGCACACACTCATAAAAACAAACATACACCTACTCAATATGTAAAGAAAGAGCAACAGTTTGGTGTCCTTTTATCTGAAAGCAAGAAATGAGACTCAACAGGAAAATAAAAAATACAAGAAGAAACCAAGGACCAAAGTGGTGTCTGGAGTTTCCATCACAAGTGAAATCCCAGATTTTCTCACTCCCTGTTCATGGAACAAAATCGAACAACTTTATTCTGGAGTGCAGTCAGTGCAGGAGGGAGCTATAAAATATAAATTATACCACATAACCCTATACCTCCCAACTGAGCCATTTGGTTACAACTATACTCCTGTTCGTTACACAGGTCCAGCGTCTCTGGTATTTCTATAGCGTCGACATGAATTATATTCTGGCCCTACTGGAGAACGTATGGATTACAAGTGAAATGTAATTTCCCTACCGATTGGACAGTTGCCACCCAGTGACACTGAAGTGTTTATTTTACACAGTTGCTGGTAATTAGTTCTGGACAGAATCAATTAAGGCCACCCAAAATTACAGCTGAAAACGCAAGAATCATGACTGGGTCTCAGAAGACAGAAAAAGCATTAGGCCTGAGTTGTGCAGAATGTGTCCTATCACAAATAAAGACTCTGTGTGTGTGTGTGTGTGTGTGTGTGTGTGTGTGTGTGTGTGTGTGTGTGTGTGTGTAGCTTCTGCACACACCCGGCACATTGAGAAATATGAAAGTCTTTGGATTAACATGTGAAATGAAGACTGTAGAAGAAAAAGGACACAAGAAAACAAGCGCATGTAAGTACATGTATCAGCTTACAGTTCAAACACAGCTTGTAGCACAGAGGCGGCTTTTAATCTGATTAACTCGCCATTTTCAAGTGTGATCTATCTTACCACACAGACAATCCTATCATTTAGCAGATTAAAACTCATAGAGATATCAATCTGTGTGATAGTACAAGACTAAACACATCTTAAATGCTCATGTCATAACAGCTGTTAACCTTATTCATTACCTTCTGCTATAGAATCACATCAACAGATCCCAGATTTCATAATGTTTTCACGAGTGTAAGTGTGTGAAGATTTAATTTCTTACTTTGTGTGCTGAGGTACAAAAAATGTAATTATGTCTCCCAGATGTATATTGTTTTAAATCAAGTATGTCTCACACTGTGCTCTTTATTAAATTAGGAGTCCTGCGATCCAATTTGTTTTAACATTTCACCGTGTCTCTGTTTAGTCGCTGAAGCCTGCAGCTTAGGTTACGGTGTCTTGTTCAAAGATTTTCATCTCAAGCCACCATTAGGTATATGACTCCGCTCCCCCTTTCAAAATATTACCTTTTCTGTCACAGCCAAGACACACTATCAGTCAGTCAAGAGATTTTTGGGGCTGAGGACAGACAGAGAGGAGCAGGACCATATCAGCACAGCCATGATCCACCTCTGCAAAATAAAAACACTACAAGAATGTTGCACTGTGTTGTTGTTCAGGCATCACAGAAACATTTCAGTGTATCATCTGGAGAGGAGGAGGGAGATGGGAAAAGTGCTTCACCTGTTAAGCATGAGCGAAATTACATATTTCCTGTAATCTAAAATAAATCGGTGTATTTTTCTTCCTGCTCTTCTCTTGCACATATTTCCTTTCACCTGTGCAACTCTGTGGTTAAGAAATGCACAGGTGTACTTTGGAGTGCAGCCTCATTACTAAAATTGCACGGGAAATGGGCAGGAACATGAAGGTCAAGTAGTGATTATCTTCCTAAATTAATCAAATAAAATGTAGCAACTTCCCAGATAGGAAACTCAGAAGAGCAGAAAATACATAATTGCATTAACTGGTTTATCAATAGCGGCTTTATGCTCTTAGCACCCATTCTTTTAAAATATCGAGGCAGAGAGGGAGCGAAAGTGTAAGGAAACCAGGGGAAACAGAGAGGATAGAGTCGAGGGGGTAGAGGAGGGAAGAGTTCTCCATGTGAGCAGTAATCAGAGGAAGCCAGCAGGGGGGACAGGGAGGGTTGGTGGGGTCAGAGCAGAGCACCACTAAGCAGCCTTTCTCTTCATTAGCAGCCTCTCTAAGGGGGGCGTCACAGGCCTACCTGTCCAGCAGATTATTGAACCGACTAACCAGTGGCTCCCACCCCACACACACACACACACACACACACGCTCACACACTCTCCCCTCTCTGATTCTCATAGACCCAGAGGAGTCACGACCTAGCCGCAGCCTCACTGACAACTTTAACTTTTTCTGTAACCTCACGTAGCAGCACTACAGACTGTTGCAGGGCACTATTTGCAACATACAAAGGACATTTACCTCAACATTTCCTCTTTTATTTCAATGTGGATTTTCTGAAATATACTGTAGATATTTTTTTGTTTCAAAACCGAGATCACTTATAATTATTCTGAGAACGTAACAAGTGTGGAATTATTCGACTCACAACAGGGTGATGGAAACATACTGTATATACATGATGGAAAGCATTTTCACTTGCGCGACTAATGTGGTAAAGGAAATGCGAATCGCCCTGATCCCTGGACTGGACTGGCAGGGAGACAGCAGCATGCAGATAAAAGTAATGAAATGACACTCCAGGAATGTAAATTGGCATTCTTCACTGCCGTACCAGCACCACACCAGGCCAGACTACTGTGTTAGACATTGATCTCACACTCATCCCACTGACAAAAGTGTAAAGGTACTTTCGTGGGTGCCATTCATCGCAATTTCTGTTGCTGTTTCTCTTTTTTCTGTCTTTTTCCTCCCTTCTCCCTGTTCCCTGAAGCGTTCAGATATGTCCACACAGACATGTCTTACACTTATAAAAAAATACCTCTCTGTGTACCTCTCTTCTGCTTCACTGTCACAGGTTGGCCATGACCTCCCTGAGTTTTCTTATGGGTTAATACAGGATATAAACAGCAAAGAGATAAGTATATTTAGGAACAACAGAAATATGACAATGTGAGATTACACTTCTATTTACTGTTGCACACACCAATAATTTAAATTACTTAAAAAGTTTGGTTTACACTGACATCTAGTTCAACTGGTTTGTTTCTCAGAATATCACAAACAGATTAAACAACCATTTAAAGAGACAGAATATTTCTATAAATCAATAAAAATGTTACAAAGGGAGAAAAGCAGAAGAAGAAATTCTGCACAAAGTTTTTTTTTTCTTTGTAAATGTTACTGTAAAATAACGTGCACACATTTATTTAAGAATACACACAAAACAGATTTTTATTGGCTTCACCTGTGTTTGTTTGCCCTATGAAAGGACTGCAGCAAACTGCACTCAGCTATAATATAAAGGCCTGTATCTACAGGTAGCAAAGTGGCTACTTCATAAATACGTAAACACAAAACAGTTAAAACATTCACACTGTGTCTGGAGGTAACGATTTTACCCCAGACGTCACCTAAATGTTTTGAATTTGTCCGTGAGGTGCAGATCAGCGGACAACACGTTCAGACACAAACTATAAAGTTATACTTAGTGAGGTGATATTTAGTTTACTTTCTGCGAATGTCACACAGTTTCATTAGAGACTGGGGCCTTGATGTGCGCACAAGTTATCATTGCTGATTTTTTTCAAAGCAAACAGGGAGGAAAAAGTCATGTAAAATATCAAAACGAAATAAATAGAAAGTTTTCTTTTAAATCCAGTCATATTGACAAATCTATCAGATGAGTCATTTGAATCAGAAACGAGTAGGGGAAATAAATTACTTGGTTAATTTTTCATCATCTTCTCTGATGAGTTCGCATGACTGATCAGTTGTGTAAAAAGTTAACTTTTCTATACTTTAGTCTAATGGTGTGTTTAATTTAGATAAGTTCAGTTAGCAGAAGCAGAAAAATCATACTTACCATTGCTGCATGTTGTATCTGACAGACCCCGGGGCTCCTGGCACTTTTCAAACTTGGCGTCCTCAAAAAAGTCTGATTTCGCCCTCAAGTGGGGAACTTTCTCCTCTTCAATCCTGTACGCTGTATGCAGTCATTCACGGCCGCTTTCACTTTTCACGAACTTAGCATCGATGTTTATGACAGTTTTAGGTGTAACACATAAAACAGTCACTCCTTTTATCCCGGGAATCACAGTGTCCCAGCTGCTTCGCAGAGAAAAACGCGCGTCGTGCTGGATACGCGTCGGTCTCTCACGGAGAGGAACGCGCGACCACGACACTCTGTCGCCTCTCCTTTTCCCAAACCGTGAACTGAAGAAATCAAGGAAACAGTGGGGATCACTGACAACCAGAAGCTGGGTTGTAACTGCTTGTCCTACCCTGAGGAAAAACGCAAAAAACCGCCTTCCTACACTTCCCCGGTGATTTCCTTCTGCAGAGTCAGCACAGTGCGCCGAGGAGAGCTGCGGACGGTCCGGGCTGGAGAGAAGGTGGCTGCTGTGTTATGTTGGGTGAATTCAGACCAGTGTTTTACACGCTGTGTGTGACTGTAACCCAAGTGACTGTGGGGCCAGGCAGTTTCTGTGCCCGATTAGTTGATTTATGATGTTGTGTCAACCTGACGAGTCACATCTTCGTGCAACAAAAATGTGTCAAAAAAAAAAACCTTAGCCCCAAGATAAGAAATCGGCAGACGGAGACGCATTACAGCTGGTGGAAACGCTTGAAAAGCAACAAGGATTTATGACATTTTTCCTCTGTGTGCATTTACATCAGATATGTTGCTGTAGTAAAAATGGCATATATATATTTTAACAATATTGCCACACAGAGCATCGCTCACATGCGCCTGAAAAAGCATTGCATACATCTTTGAAATAGTGTATTAACTCTTCATTCATACCCACTTCATTTTATTTCATACCGAGAAAATGTTTTTTCTATTTCTCTTCACGAGTACACACGCACGCCCTTTTACGCACGCGCACGCGTGTTTTAGGAAGTTGGAAATAGTTGATGGTTTCTCTGTGTGCAGCAGGGATGTGACACTGATTTCCTAACTTGTCCCTCAGATCCCTCAGAAGTGGGCGCGCTCATTAAAGTTTCATTGTGCACTTGTTTTTATGAGGATTTGCTCAACATTTGACTAAGACATCTCAAGAGTGAAGAGTTGAAGGAGTGAGGGGTGTGTGTGTGTGTGTGTGTGTGTGTGTGTGTGTGTGTGTGTGTTTTGAGGATAGAGTAGAACAGAAAGAGAAACATTCTGTGCTCCTCTGAGTGACTGCCTGCCTCAGCCTGGCTCCTCCGCTGGGGTGAGAGAGGCAGCTGAATCCCAGGGCAGTCATTTCTATCAAGTCAAGCGTCTGGAAGCCCCACTTGCATGTTTGGTCAAGGGGTAAATAATAGATCAGGGATTAGGCTTGTGTAGAATTCATTCCAGGGTAACAAGCTACTGAGGTCCCAGGATATGCATATTCATTCCTTGGCCAAGGCCGTGGGAGAGCGAGGACCATATGCCTGTTTGTCAGAGGGCTTAGATTGCTAATTAAATGAGATATTACATACTTATGTGAGCAACAAAACAAAAAAGCCTTTAAAGGATTGTCCAGGAAAAAAAATATGTTTGAATCTATTTTGTGTTGACTTCAAGTGCTTTGATGTTGTTTTAATTTGACTCAAGAAGTGTTTTCTATCCAGAAGGATTGATTTGCCATATAGATGGAGCTGTGGATGAGTAATATGACATACATTGCACATCAAAGCATAACATGACCTTTCTTTCTTTGTTGTTATCAGGCTGCCGAAGTATAGGATGATGAATGTATGTTATGACAAACATAAGAAGAGATGCTACAGTTATGATAGTGGGTGTGTGGATACAGTATTTTCAGCCTCTGGTTTTTAATTGTTGGAACAGTCATGCCTCTGTATTGCTGGGTGGGCTGCGCTGCATGAAGAGGGTCAATCACCCCTTGAGTTTATTGCTGCTGAAGCAAAAGTTCATTTTGAATTGAGTGGCCGATGTTCTCGATAAAGTTTAAATCTAAGCTTGAAATACAATGTACCAACAAATACTTTTTTATTTCCGTTTTCTATGATTGTTGTAGAGGTATTAACACCATTTAGGTTATGGTTAGGATGATTATATCCTGGTCTTTAGTCAACACAAAGACAAACCATGAAGCATGATGGTATTTACTTTATCAGCCTTTAACTGTCAACACTTATTATAATCAAAGTGGTTTTGTTCCCTCACCCTATCCACACCCTGAAATCAGGATGCAAACGCCAGTATGTTATATTATACATCCAACCCTAAATCCTCCACTTTGTATGTACGTTATCCACCTTATTACCACCTCTATGTTATGTTGCAGACATCACATTGAGGAGACAGGTTGATCTTAGCTAAAAAGTGTGACTGCCTTATACATCTGTGAAGGTATGGCACCCTGACTTTTATAGTCACCATCTGTAGGTTCATACAGCTATCCTTTAACATCAGAGGCATCGTTATGTATAAATGGTAGTTTTTGATCATGGCAAAAAAAAAAAGTTTACAAAAGACTAAAAAGCTGATTATTACACCATTTGTATCTTTAAGTTAAATTGTCGCACTTGATCAGTCTATGCCAAGCCTAGTAAACCAGCTGGGCCATAGGCTTGTTGGAAATACATTACACAAAAAGGAAAGAGAAGCTGCAAAGCAGACCTACTGTGTGTTTAAAGGCACTATGTTGACACCACTTTGTTGAGTTAACTTATGTTGCATGCTTTTAAGAGGATAGATGGGTCTTCATATGACCCGATGTCGCACAATTCAACAGTTTGCATTTCATACCACCTTACATATACGCAATCAAGTCGATCTATTTTCTTCTCTTTTACATTAATCACTAATTAATGTCCAGGGTGATTGTACCTTGGACCCTGAGAGCTGCCAACATGCAGATCACCATGCAGCAACACTGACTCCAAAACAAAGATCTTGTGGACCCGAAAGCAAATCCATGTATCAACTCCACAGTTTCCTGCTGATTACATGTAATTATCACATTATATTTTGAAAATAAATTCAAGGTATCCTGATCCAAAGTGTTTAAGATGTGTTCATTTTTTAAAATATTGTTTCAGTCTCAAAATATCCAGTGTCTGCAAAGCTGTGCTGTATGTGCCACTGTAGAGATTTTAAAAAGACATAGAGATACAATGTCTACTGTACAAGAAAAAGGCGGCTTGATAGGGAAGGAGAGTATATGTTTATTTGTCGTTGTGACAGGACCCCACTGTTCACTAATTACCCAGCGGGACCACTGATAATGAGCTATTGAACCTGCTGCTGAAGTGTTCCACCTCCTGGGATGGCCATCAGCTGCTGCACTGCATATGTGGATCCATCAAATCCACAGAGGTGCTGCTGTTCATTAAGTTCCAGTCACTACTGAAGCATAGAAAGGTCCAGAAAGGTCATTTCAACCATCCCCAAGAACCCTGAAGAGTTTTCAAAGGACTGGTTTATACTGTAAGTTCCTTTCACCAGTCAGGAGGCAGTTAATCGCTCCAAGGGTGGTTTTTTTATTACTAATACTTGCAAAGTGACATTTCTGATGCCAGATAAATGCCACACTTTTTTTTCTACACTATTTCCTACAGAGGTTTTTGGGCCATTCAGGTAAAACTTGTTTATAAACCCTTGTCTCAAAGGGCATTACAATCCATCTACAGCTAGCTCTGCCTCTCAAAACTCAATCTACATGAGAATCTTAAAAAGAAAAAGTGGAAATTAAGATCATTTGTGGAATTAATGGTCGATCAAAAAAGAACGAATGAGCGGCAATAAAGTTCATTTGGTCTGTGAAACACAGATGTTTGGGTAGATCAGTTTCCTGTTTTGATCCCTCCAAACTCATAGAGAGGGAAGCACAGGTGTTGGAAATAAGACAAATACTTTTCTCATCTAAAAGCTGTTTTCCGACTGGACAACATTTACTCAGGACGATCAATGTCCCATGTCCTTGGTCTCTTCTCTCATACTCCAGGGAAATATGAACTTAAATACAACCTCACCACCTTAATTTACCCTTTCGCCAAGCAAAGGACAAGCACTCAAGCCTGAGCCCGAGGGAAATAGTCTGACTTCTTGTTCCCACACGTCCTGAGGGGGTTAAATGGAGTTGGGATGGCACACTAGTTGGGTTAGCTGTTAGTGAGTGTGGCCCCTCGGTTCATGGCACCGTGGATACACAAAGACACACACACACACACACACACACATATATGCTGCTGTCTCTAAGAGTTGTGTCTTGTGTGGATCAATTCCTCCTTTATGAGGGCTCTGGTCTGTTGAGGAGAGGACCAGAAGGTCATCAGATGGGAGTCAAACAGTCGTCCGCGTCATCTCATTGGGGCTGGGGTTAAGACATGAACAAGGGGGCTTGTGCACACTGCATGTGGGGAGATAGGGAGGAGTGAGGGGGGTGCTTATGGGAGGTCATCAACATCACATGTGAACAGGAATTCACATAATGGCAACGACAGAGGCTTATGATGAGGAAAGGGTTTGAGCGAGAACTATCTGATTTAGGTGCCCAGATATTGTATGTCTAAAGGCTGAAATGGGGGAAGAGAAATGGTAATCAATGGTTTCTCTGTCCTGGGGTTTTGTAAGGCAGTCCGAGGTCTCACAGGATTCAGCATGAGGATGGCTCATGCTTGAGGTCAAGAGTGGCTGATAAGTCTCCCACAGACTCCACTGAGAAAAACAGTATCCCTCCTCGGGGCATCACTTGAACAGACATGTGTATAAACAAGGCTTAAAATGTCAGCAATAAACAAAAAAATTTAGCAAGTAATTTCCAAGATTTGTGATGGCCTTTTATAATTTCAAAAGGAACACAGTGTGATAACAGCTTATTATTTTTCTAATCTTATTCAACAAGAAACGTAACAAATAGAGTCATCAGCCATGCTACAAAGTGACTGCGTTCAAAGCCTTTACTGTAAACTCTCACATGTTGGAGCCTGTCTCATTTAAATGCAGTGGGAGTGATGTTCTACTAAACACTGTGCAGGTTTGACATCCCAGCTGGCATTTGTACAATCAATGTTTCTTTAAAGCTGGGGACTTGTGACTCTTTAGTATCTATTGTCATCTCCTGCACTTCTCAGGTTCTTTCCTCCCTCAGCATCAAAGCGAGGCCACATTAATGCAGACAATATCCCCACTTACCTGAGGCGGCAGGCGGAGACTGTGCTTTCACAATTCTCCGTGGAGTGTCATGTTTTTCCCCGGGATGTGCCTCTCTTCCTTCCTCTGTCAGCGCTGGCACACCCGGGCTTGTCATTTGGTTCTTGAATTTTTCATGCAGGTGCATTTGCATGATCACAATCCTGTGTCACTTCTTCCCCTGGTAGATTAAATGCTGCCTAGCACTTGAACTTCCCTTTGACTCCGCTGAGGCAGAACAGAAGTGAGACAAGCATGCTTATTGGGATTGTCAGTGCAAGAGCCATCTTGTTTCAAGGGGTGGCTCTTCACAGTTGGGCAATTAGACACAAGAGGCCTACAAAGACAACTTAAAACAAGAGTCAGTTTACATTTGTTAGTGCATTATTTACATTTGCTGAGTCATATTCTGTGGCATCTAGAAAAAGAGATATATCATTCTGTATAGCAACAGTGTACAACCCTTGGCTGGTCAGGGTGCGTAATCTCAGCACCATAACAAAATATTTATTTGATTTACCTGTATGCATGTAAGGAGCTGCTTATGTCAATAAGAGTAGCGTGTTTGATTGCTACACCATCTTGGTGCAAACACTGCACTGATCATAACAAAGACTAGATATAAATATCCATTGAGCTATAATTTATATCAATAAATGTTAGTTTTAAAGTGAGTCACCTTTCAGTCACAAAGCTACAATTTCCATAATTGCCAGGGCAAACTTTACTTTTTTACTTATTGAGCAATAAACCAATGCTTCTTTTTCATTGCACTGCACACAGGTTATTGTAATTCAGTGTATTTCAAAATGTATAAACATCTATTAATGTTCTTATTGTCGATCAGTGCTCTATGTTGTCTGAATAGAAACAATTCTTGCATCCCCTGTGCCTGTATGAAAGATATTTATTTAATTTTAGTCATATCATGGAATAAAATCCAGGTGAAATTAGAAGCTAAAGTGTATGTTTAGTCTCAGCGACATGTATTTACAGTATGCGTTGTTTACCCAGTTTTTTAGGAAAAACTCAAAATCCTAGAGCCACTGTTAAAGGACAAACAAATACATATGAGAAGTGAACACTTACTAAGATCACTGTGGTCCAGTGGCATATTAATAGTAAATTGAACCTACATACATGTATAGGTTGATAGCTTGTAATATTGAGAAACCATAAGAAAGATTTTAGGCATATTTGACCATATAGGAAAACGTTGTAAGAGTTTTTGAGTGGTGGTCTTAATGCCATTTCTGATGCTGAACCTATATGATGTCAGAGGATTTCAACCAATGAGAAGAATCCTCCCAATTTTCTTATTGGTTTAAATGCTCTGACATCATGTGGCACATTTAAAATGTCAGTGATGAAGGAATTCTGACTTTCAGAGATCGATATCTTAGTTATATGAGCTCATTATTTTTCAACCATTACCATAAATCATTAGTTTATATCATTGTTGATCTTGCACACTGTATGTTGACCATGGCTTTTCTATTCCTTTAAGACAGGGTGAGGAAAAAATAATTAATTTGCAATATCTTCAAAGGTGCAATTTTTTATTTTTGGTGAATTTCCCCAATAGTAGTGATTAAGAGTGCAGCTATAAGGAGCTCGGAGAAGATATGAGAATGAAGCACAACTGAACCAAAGAATAATTTTTAGTATGTTTCTTAACCATTACACCAACAGGACATCCATCATTTTTCAGTATCATTGTATCCTGTTTATGCCTGAAGTGTACACAGTTTGTATGGTTATAGTTTTCATTTAAGGGGGAGGGTGGTGGTACAATGATGAAATGTTTCTGTAACTGTTTCATACATCCAATAGAAGCTTCGAGATTAAAGAAGTAAAATCAAATAATGACAGAGGTAGAAGTGAGTGTGTGAAAAATTAACCTTTTTATTGTAAATGCAGGAAGCACCTCAGTGGTGATATGAAAGAGTGCTTGCCTGAGATCTGCCTTTTATGTGTCTCAAGTACTCTTAGATGTGAAGTAATCTGTCATTAGTGGGACAGAGAACAAACACATAAAAGAGGGAGGTAAAGATGGACGAGAACTGCAGCAGGCACTGTCACAACACGGTGGGACATGCCTGTATAAAACATGCAAGCAACTGTAAATGTCAAATTATACGCATTTTATGATGAAAGAGGGGATAGTGAGAAGATGATTACTTCAAGTTCCCAGGTTTCTTAAGAGAGGAAATTTGTGAATTAAACTTTCAATTCAACATATTTAGCTATATGAGTTCCGTTTAATTTAATCCGTTTTAATGTTTGTGTAACTGTACCTAACATTTAGGACTGTTGTACTGTTAGACTTGTAGGAGAAGGTGAAAGTGACCAGACTCATCCAAACCCTGTTGCAGAGGCATGATGGCCTCTTTTTTTCCCTCGTGATGATGGAGAGAGAGAGGCTCATTCACAGATACCATGTGTCAGTTTGTGTGTCTGAACAAGAAACAGGGGGCAGGCAGATGTTGCGCATTATGTACCAGTCTACTGCCTCTAAAATTGTTCTGCAAATGAGGATCTTAATGAGAGGCAGTGTTTGTGGGTCAAGGAACAGCCTAATCATGCTAAGTCAATTGCATCTTTTCTGTGTGTGTGTGTGTGTGTGTGTGTGTGTGTGTGAAGCAGTGAGCAGATGAACCAACATTTGTCTAACTCACTAACTGTGCCAGTCATCATATTTCTTCATTTGCCTCTCTCTCACCCCGTGCTCTAAATCTGGCTGGACAGTTAAGTACATTAGCCACACAATATGGAGTTGTCTCTTTCAAACAAACAGATGTCAGCCACACGACTCTGTTCATTTTCCCTCAGTCTCCATTTGCTTGCATCAGATTCTCAAAACTCCCACTATAGAATCAAGATTTACTGTGTATAAGGTCTTTGACCTTACAATGGATCATTAAAAACTTAATATATAGACAAATATAAACTGGTGTAAGTGTGTCAAATAAAAGAAAGAAAAACTATATTTAACACATAAACTGGCATATAAAGATCAATACCACTTGTCAATGTCATTTCTCTTTACTGTCATGCATGCGGCTGTTAAGCGTAGATATAACAACAGGGATTTATAGCCTTGTAAAACTGTACATATGAACACAGGGGAACCTTTATCCTTTACTCTATGCACTGCATGTGTGCATGTGTATGTCTGTGTGTGCAATTTTGACACACTGTAATATTTCTTTAATGATATATTATTTCCCTTTTGATTCCACCGCTGTTATGTGTAGGCTGTGTATAAATATAACATTTTGATATGATGTGATATCTGATATGAAAATATAGTGTATTTCAACTTATATAACATGTACATGTTACTTTCTTTTGTGTTTGAAGAACATGTATTTGTGAAGTACTGTGAGTTCTTGAAAAAAGGAGAATGTGACATTAACAACACTGTGTGGTTATAGATTTTTCCTCTTCTTGGATCTTGTGTGTATTATCCAGCCCATGCAAAGGTCTTAAGATTCCTTTGAAATCTTGGCTCCTTAAATGTGTTCTGTCTCATGTAAATGGTTAAAATATTATTTATTTATATATTACACAGGTGTTTGTGACATTTTGAGGCTTTTGAAAAAAGATCTGTCCTAACACAATTTATCCTTAAATGTGGAAATGAAATTACAAATGATCATAGTATTAACTTTTTTTTTTTGTTACGCTCTTTTTAATTTGTGCCTTACTCTGTGTACACAAGTTACCTAAGGACTGGATTTCCAAATTCAGCCTGGCCAACTAATATGATATGCATTACTATGATACCTTATGATCTAAAAGGACAATGGAGTTTTGCAGCCAAGGATGGCAGGTTGAAGCGCCCGTAGCTAATCTTTGACTAAAGTTCAGAATTCCATGGTCTTGCAGTATTTTTTATATTCAGGACTTTTACATTAATTTTATATTTATTTATTATCCAAACAAAGATACTTATCAATAAGTACTGTTATTTCAGTCATGGCATGTTAAAATAACTTTCTGCTTTCAAAAGTGTTGCCATACTAAAAAAAAGCATACTGTGATGGACCTAAAGAGAAAATAGGATTTAGCATTATTTCCATTATATGTACCAAAATACCAAAACACAGTTAAGCATAAACAATTTCAGATAGATACACTGTGCAATAGTTTCAGGGACTTTAGATGTTAAGATTCTTATATTCCACAAGGTGAAGTGCCTGATCGATCCCAAATTCATTCAGCAGCATTACAACATACACGAACATAGAGCTATATATACATTCAGCAACAGATGGTACAGCCTCCACAGTGTCCTGATCTCAACAGTATTGGATCTGTCTGGAATCGGAGAAACCGAAGCAACTGAGACCAAACAGTTCTCGAAGATCCTTGAAACCACCTACCTGCCAAGTATGCTGAGAAACTACTGTGTGCAAGTGCACCGAGCAGAGTTTGTGCTGGGAGCCAAGAGTGGTCACAGTCACACCAAATGTTGTTTTAATCAGTGTTTTTCTGTGAACTGCACTTTATATGATGAAAAAAATAAAATAACGAGCACTAAAGCAGTGTGTTTGTGACAGAAAAGGCAAGTTTATTTTTAAACCTTTTTTGTAAAGTTTGCATTTACATAATATCTTTGGAAAGCATCAACATAAATACAAAAAGCCAGCAAGACATATACAAAATAAATAACACTAAAAGTGATGAGGTGGGTAGAAAAAGCAATTGAACTCTTCATCCACACGACTGATTAGGAATTCTTTCATATATAGTTATTTATAATTTAAAACCATGGACTTGACCCATGGTGGTCTGGACTTGATAGTCACTGCTAAAAGTTAGTCTTGATCTTAGCTCATAGTCAGCTAAAATGAGCTTCTGATGAGCGCCCAGTGGGAGACGTGAGCTGATTCAAGAAGTCACAACTAGGGAAATTCAGAAGGGTTTCAAACCAACATGGGTACAGTAGCTGCAGCCTCGTGGCCTTCCTGATATTGCTGGCATGAAGATTTGTTATTGGAAATTAATCATAGGAGCATGTATGCACACATATTATTAGTATTATTTACAAGGAAAAAAATCATTAAGAAAATCATCAAAATCATCAAAATCATCACAATTGAGTTGTTTAATTAAATATACCACATGACTCTCACTTCTTGAGTTTTGTTTAATTTCTATCAAATCAAAGTTTTATTTTATCTTCTTGAGGTTTTCAATTTGATTTCCTCTTTTATTGTTATATTTCTTGCAATGTAGCATTACATGTTTCACTTTTTCCTCACCCACATCTACTTTTGAAAACTGATTTAGACAACCTGACTCGTATGCCATAAGTGAGCGGCAACTGTCGTGAAATGACGCTCCGCCTGTGACGCAAAAGCACGGAAACGGAAAACAGCGGGCTTGTTTGAACGGAAGAACGCATCTCCGTGGTTACTGACACCAAAGTCTGTCAATGAAAAAGTTTCTTTTAGCCTTATAGAAAACAGTGTAAACGGTACGTTATAGTGGATAGTGATACATACTGTGGTCTGAAGCATGGGGCGACATTATTCGGAGCACTGACGTCCCACGAACAACTGTCAACACCAGACAACAAACGAAGTAAATGAATGTTTAGCGTTAAGTGGCTAACGTTAGCTGCTGTGGCTCTGTGTTGTATGGACACAACGCAATACTGTTGCTGCTACAGTATTTATATCTGTCTGGTCAGCAAGTTGTCGAAAGAGGTAAGGGACTAACTATACACTTTACTGGAGGTAGTCTCGAGTGAGCTCGCTTGTTTCATCCTGTAGTGATACTGTGTCAGAAACGAGTAACGTTAGCTAGCTAACATCAAATACAAAAACATCTCCTGTTCATATTGCTTTGAAAACACTTATCGCTTGCCGACGAAATACGAGCAGGTTATATGCCTATAATGCGACACCAGTATAATGTTTTGATCCAGTGCTGCAAATGTCTGTCATGTTTCCGCTCGAGACTCCAAGCTGATCTCAGCTTTTGCCTTTGCTTTCTTCTTAGTCTGAAAATGTGCTCCAAAGACGATGCTCGCGTCCTGGTTTTGGAAGAGCAGGTGAAGGGTTTATCTGATGAGTTAATGCAATGCCAGGTATGTATGAGTGTGTATTTATATGTATGCATTTTCACACCCTGATAGATGCTTTATTTTATAGAAAACAAAAATAGTTAAAATGTGATTCCTTATAACCTGATAGCATTCTTTAGAATTATACTGATGGCAGCAAATTAAATAATATAACATTTAATGTACGTTGACTATTGTTCATTACAAACTTTGAATGAACAAATACTTGAGTACTTATGTCCCACTATGGATTTGTCCCTGTGGTAATGAGAAAATATCTGACGAGTCTGACTCGGTGTTGAAAAATGTTATTGATCATATTTTTTGTTTGCCAGTTACTATGACAAACCTTTTCAGTTTAGATTTTCTTTGTCTGACTACACATTTATCTTGTGTGTGAAGCTTTTTTCCACTCTCATTTCTTTCAGACATCGGGCACTTTATTAAATTCCAAACCATTCCTGATCTTATTTACCATTATTTAAATTCTTTGTTTACAAAGACATATAACTCAACTGAGACATGTAACATGCCCTTGTCACTTAACCTCATTAAATATAAACTAAGGATTTCTGGAAAGAGAATGGTGCATGTCAGAAAGTACATTAGTCATTTGTTTTTCTGTAAGTGAAAAAACTTATAGTTGAAGTTTTGACTGATGGATCAACTGACATTTGCACTTGCAACTTGAAAAACATATTTTTCCAGGGTTTGTTTTGCATGGGTTATTTAAAGATGACTAAATGGCATAACGCATGTTTAGTTAGTTATCTCTAAAAAGATATAAATGTCCTGACCATACTCTTGTGAATGCTTGGCAAAGACAGTAAACAATGTGCTGCATGAACAAATTTTATATTTTTTAAAATAAATACAAACACAGGCACAGCATGCTTGTGAGCAGATTTGAGAAGCTTTCATCTTCACTTTGTGAGTCAGTGATTGAGGGAGTCCTTGCATACTCACCACCAGGTGGTGTCTAATAACATGAGTGAATTGATCCCAGCATCTCTCACTTTGCATATCCACACTACCTTGCTTCACAGGTAGGTAGACAGCTGTGAGGTTCAGCAGATGAGGTGCTACATTTTAGTTTTTATTAGACTATAGATCCCACTTAACGCTTTAGGCAGGAACATTTGTTATGGTGCTGTTTGGATGTAACCACATGTGTGCCTGTTACCCTGTCTATTTCTTGTATAAACTTTGGTTTGACTTTTGAGTTGAACTGAGTTTACTCAGTTTACTGAGTAAAAGAGTTTTTACACCTTCATTCTATAATATGTATGTATGAGTGTATGAAGCATCCTATATAATGGGGTCAATTCATATATGCACCTATGTTATTTGATTAAAAAAAAGAATATTTGCTACTGTCACTTTTTACATAATAAATTAGTTTTCCAATAAGATATTGATAGTGGTGATTGAATCTACTTTGTTTCCTGTGTTGTGGCAAGCAAGTGTTTCCCAGCGCAACGGCTGTGTGTTACTATGTAACCTGAAAATTGTTCATATTGTGCAAGTCCTATATCTGTATGAATAGTGCTAAAATATTTTCATTTACTTTTAAAGTGCTGATCAGTAAGTACACTAGGCCTTGTTCTGCACATATTTAACATGGAAATAAGAGCAGCTTTAAATGATTAAAAAGTTTATTTCAGTTGTACTATAATACATTATAGTACTACTACTGAAGCAGCAAAGTTTGATGGCTTCAGACTGACAGTTTGTGTTGCCTTACATTGAACTGACATGGAGACCATCCCTGGTGGTCTTGTCTAGAGTAGAACATCAGTGATTCTGTATGTCTAATAAGGACCTTAAGTTGTACAGTGTACAATTTAAATCGTGGCATTTGAATACTACTGATGTCTTAAGTCTCTGACATGATGTACTTCAGGACAGCCATTAACTACAAAGAGTCTCATCTGTCAGGCAGCAAATGTTCCTGCTAGACCAAGCTAATTTTACTAATATGTGCTGAATTCCAGGGGTTCTCTCTGGTATGTTTAGCCCATGGTGTTTCGGTGTCTAGATTGAAAATGAATAATTCAGCAATCATCAAACACAGATTCAATGCATCTTTAAGTACACATATGTCAGAGGAGAGCTCTTGATGAGGTTCCTGACTGAACACTTGTCTATGGAACAGCTAATGGCAGCCAAAGGCCAGACAGAGGGAGACCACCTATTTCAAGTAAACTATGTTGCTTAATTTAATCGTTAGCTGCGTTCCAGGGTTGATTTGGTGAGATCTCTATCCCCCTTCACCCCCCTCCCCTTCTGTATACACACCCCAACACACAGATGCATATAGAGACAGTGATCTACAGTCCTTCCACTTTATATGTTCAGCTCATGGTCTTATCAAGGTCTGCTTCTGCCATTTTAGTAAATAATTGATTAGACACTTTTCAAAAGGGGGTTAAAATTCATGTACTAATTGGAGACCAGTAGATTCCAGTGGGAGGGATGACTTTTATCTTATGATGATGTGAACATAATTTATCAGATAATTTTATATTAAGTCGATTTGGTATAATTCTGTCTTTTAATGTCAGAAAATGTAGTTTTTAGATGTCCCTCATTAAATGTAATGTAGCTTAAAAATGTTTGAAAAACCAGCGAGACAATTTGAATTGGAAATGTGTCAGAGGCTGGCTGGGTTTTTCTACTTCAAGATGACTCTCTCTGTCATCAGTTTTGAGTTTCTTTGGGGCTAGTTACTTTGGAGCTGTAGAGGAAAACATATCCGGAGAGCAATTGATTAATAAAGAAAATGCAAGCTCGACTGCTGTGTTTTGATTTGGATCCCAGCTCTCCCCAGTCATAAATAGTGCATAATGACAAGTGTCAATGCACGCTCCCCTTGAGTCGAAGGTCACATCTCAGCGATGGAGAAAACTAAGAAAGGCGCATGATTAGAGAAGGCAGGCTAGATACAACTATTTTGTACAAGATGCTTGAATTATTGATTGAGTACCCCTACTGTCATATGCTAATGTCACTGAGCGTCTTTTATTAATTTTTTCTTTTTTGTAAGAAGTGATGTAAGCTGCTTTTTCTTTTTAGAGATTGAATCCAAACCAAATTCTTATCAGGTTTGTCAATATTGCATCTCAATTAGGAATAACAGCTGTTGACTTGCTGAATCTTTTCTTTTCACAGGCAGACAAGGAGTTTGTGTGGTCCCTATGGAAACGCCTGCAAGTGGCAAATCCAGACTTGACCCAGGCTGTCAGTTTGGTGGTTGAGCGGTGAGTAGTTTCATCTTTCACATTGCTACCTGAGAAGCTCAACAGCTGAACATTCCTTTATCTCTCAAGTGAAGAGAAATATGTGTGAAAGTCGTTCAAGGGGTGCTTAAAGCACCTTGGCCATTCTACTGGGGTTATGACGGAATCTCGTGCAGATGCTGATTTAAGCCCTCTTATCCCCGGTCTAGCAGTTCAAACAATGGAAACCCTTTTAATGAAAACACTCTTCCCCTGCTGCTCACATGCTGGACAGTTGAAACAGTCCTGCCAAATACTTGTCTTTATCGGATATATTGTGAGATTGAATATGACCTCTTTTGCAAGATGGCTAAGCTGTATGAAAAACAGTGGCATGGGAACTTTCAGAAAAGACAGCGGTTCAGGTTTTCTCCCGATGATGCTTATTTGGATAAGTGAAATATATACTTCCTTAAGAGACAAAACAGTGACTTTATATTGTCTTTGATTTATCACTGAAGGTTGAACGTTGTTTACTCACGCTGTCATTTTTTGCGCAAAACTTTATTTAGGACTATAGTTTTTTACTAACTCCTTCTTTCTGAGATATATTAGAATCCTGTTTTTTCCACCACTGGTGAATATTACATACTTCCAGAGGGCTGTCAGTTGTTAGTAGACCCTTAATAGAGGTAAAACACAGTGCAGCGGCTTGCAGAGAGTTCCTGTGTACCTGTGCCTCTCATTCCTCCTCCACACCCTCTTCAGTTCCTTATAGCCCCTTAGGAAACCCATCAAAGTATGTTGGTCCACTGAGACTGGTGAGGGAACATGCACCCAGAGAGCGTATGTGTATTGTATCACCTGATGCGCAGGAGGATATTGACATGGTAATTGTGTCGACTCCAGTCAAGCGCTGGCGCCCGCTGGGAGCCGCCATTCATCCCTCCCTCCCCTTCCTGTGCAGATCTTGTAGACTGATTGGTTGGTTGCTCAGGACATGGTGAACACAGACCAATATACGAGGAGATGCAGCTAGGCCTGCCTGCGTTCCTGTCCCTCCAGGGACACAAGATACTTATTTCAGTGTCTACCAGGGGAGAGGGCTGATCAGAAGAGGCAAAGAGACGATAGAAAAGGCCTCAGAGATGGGAGGTGTAGAAGGAGTAAGTGATGAGTGGAGGGAATGGGTGGTCTCTGGTGGACTAAAGCAGTTGAAAAAGACAGGTCCCCAACTGAAGTCTTGCTTTTTTTTGTCTCCTTAAAAGTTCATTATTTTAAAAGTGGCACTAGAGGGCTCGAGAGAAGGTTCAGAGTTTGGTGCTGCAGCAGTGTTATGCTGTAGTTTTGCTTTAGTAGTGAATGAGTGAACAAACCTTTTCTCTTTCATTTCTTAAGGAACAAATATGGAAAGATTAACGATAACATTTGGAATATGTGAAGAGTGCGGTCGAATTATTCGCCTCTTTGCAGACAACATCTGTCAAATTTTAAGGACCAGTTTATGATATGCTCATTTTACTAACCAATGTTTGATCACTGTGGACACCTGCATGTCTTTTTTTTTATCTTCTAGTGAGAAGCACAAAGCTGAGATGAAGGACAGAAAAGTCTTGGAGATCCTCCAGTCCAAAGACTACAAGATACAAGAGCTGGAACAGGTACAGCATCATGTGGTCAAGCAGATGTAATGTGTGTTCATTAAATGTCTGTGAGATCGATATGGTCAGGTATTGAGCCAGGCTTGAAATATGTACTTGAGCAAGACTGCTTAATGTAAAGAATAAGGAATCTGTAATCATAAGCTACCACTGTATTCAACATTTAATATACCATGCCAAAGTTTCCATATTTCTACATTTATAAATGTGGCCAATTACCAGATCCAGTTAGGCTACTGAGAAGTAAATGTCCTCTTAATCACATTGACCAAAAGGTCCTACAACATTCTCGTTATGACATATCTAAACTAGAAACCCTCAGGTCATACATCTTTTTATGTGGCATTGTTGTGCCAATTTTTTTGTTTCCACTGAGAGAAATGCTATTTTATTTTCAGACTTTTCTGCAGTTGTTATTACAAACCAGTTGCTTGAATCTCAGGTTAAACTTAAAAAAAAAAGAAATGTTTTCTAAATAAAAATAATCATATAAAAAAGTAGAGTCTTAGTGTAACCGTATCCCTTTATGGCTCTTCCTCTTCCCTCCTTTTTTTGCTTCACCCCTTGAATAATATTTCTTGATGGTGTGATGGCTAATGATAATGACATCACTAATGTAATTTACTCCAAATCATCATCCCTTCACTGAAGCATCTGTCAGTCTCCTTCATTAGCGACCTCATCCAGAATCACGTTCATTCTTAATGCGACGGGCTGTAATGGAGTCATCAGCTTGCCGGTGCTTTTTGACATTACCCTCCTCAGCAATCATAACAGTAGTTTATAGGACCACATGCTATCAGTATTTGTAAAACTTTATGTAAATAGAAGAGTTGCACCTTTTAGATAGAGGGAAGTAAAGTAGTGTAAACATAAAGTACAGAAGTAAGTAAGATGGCGGCGCGACGAGTGTTGCAGCGGCCCACCCACCGTAAACAGGGGAATGTAATCTCGTTTGTTGTTCTGCGGAATATTCAAATGACAATAAAGTCTATTCTATTCTATTCTAAGTAAATAAAAAAGTGCCTCACTCAATGAAAAATAGGTCTAGTTTTTTTTCTTTTAAATGACAAAGGTCTAATAGATGGAGTGTATATAAATTAGGAGTGAGACTTTAATGCATTAAACATTATTATTATTAGCATTATTATTACAAATAATAAATTACAGAAAAAATTAAATGTGTTAAAATATTATCGCATTTAATCACAATTTTCATTCCAAACAACGCGTAACGTTTGTCAGTGCACAATTTCCTGGTACAGTGGTTACACCGATGCACACGCCAGAACTCAGCTAATGAATGCCAAAATGGAGGAATCAGATGATTTAAACCTGTCAAATAACCATTTATATTCTGGTTGTTTTAACAGAAGAAGTAGAAATTGCATGGTTTTTTTTTTTACCATTTTAAAGTCAATACTGTTCTGAGTAAAGTACTTCAAATGGCACTTTAACTTTAGCTCTGTTCAATTTTGGTCAGAGATATTTTTTTCTATTTATTTTTCTACTGTTTTGAATTGAAATGCAATTAAATGCATTTTTCCTTACCTGATCAACCAGGCCCAACACGCTTTGAAAGAATACTTTACAACGACGTGAGGGCCTGGAGCTGCACCGCTGTCACTCATTTCGAGGGCGGGCTTAGCAAGCTGAGAGGGAACCAATCACAGAAGTCGAATGTGACGCACAAAGTGTGAGACGCTCGCGCGTGTAGCCGCACCATGAAAACAAACGAGTGGAGCTATGGCAAACGGAGGAGAGAGGACTAACATTAATGACAGCTGTCGATTTTGTTCTTAAAAATTTACGGATACGAGGCGTCATTGCACACTCGGTTCAGATAGACCGAAGCTAGAGCAAACACTCGTATGGCAGCCATGTCCGACATTTTCAATGTTTTGATTTGGGAGAAGCTTGTTCCGGCTTCTGAGTATGACGCATCAACAACAGGGGATGTAATTGGTCCGTCCCAAAGTTTGCTCATGAAAAGACTGGCAATGCCTCCGGTGCCAGACCCTTCTGCATTCGAACAGAATGTAGGAGGGTCTGATTGGCCAGGCTAC